>JAVTVY010048399.1:0-23956 GCA_036873755.1 Hanleya hanleyi | reverse complement strand
CTCTGAACCAATCAGAACTCGGGGGAGGGGGTCGAATTCCACGACCTCCAGCTTATCTTTCAATGTATACACAGGATTAGTACGGTGGAGTACTACAAGGTAGATGAATGCAGATATTTTGGTCCGTTATATAGTATTTTTGTGATTACCGAAAAAGTTAGGTTTTAGGGCGGATGAATTTAAGAAAAAAAGAGTAGAAAATGGTTTTAGGGGGTTTTAATACAAAAAAATGTTGGAGGTTTTAGGATTTTAATGACAATGGTTTGGAAAATGAATATGAAGTTGATGCGTCACGTAAGTAGTTAAAGTATAGCTAATATTAATTTACAGAGCATGTGCATGTGTGAAGATGGATTCAATTTTGTGTTCAGTGGAAGCCATTAACCCTTGGATTATTTCCAAGGTAAACAAACGTTTATCGTGTCGTCCTTTTCCCACAGTAATGGATAGTGAATTACAAGAAGTAGAGATGAGTATGTCATCAATGACACATGGGAGGCAAGTGGGGAGATGGGTGCCACGGTGTCGCCTGGTTCCGTGTCGCCTGGTTCCGTGTTGCCTGGTTCCGTGTTGCCTGGTTCCGTGTCGCCTGGTTCCGTGTTGCCTGGTTCCGTGTTGCCTGGTTCCGTGTTGCCTGGTCCCGTGTTGCCTGGTGATTTATTGCCTGTTTCAGCATTGCAGAAGCGTATAGGGGTGCCCACTGTAGATCATGAGTGTACCGTCTGTAGGAAAGTGGTTCCACAGAAGATGAAAAAGCACGTTCAGTTTGCTCATATGCCCTGGTTCTGGCCCCAGACAGGTGTTGCTGGGAGTGTGAGGCGGAGCAAGGAGCCCTATGTTTCCTTCATAAGCATGTAGAAGCCCAAGTTCATACGGATGCAGCACTCTTTAATGATATTAATTTAGTCCGATGGATATACAAGATCCTCGGGCTGTACGAGTTTCTGATGGAGATCCTCCAAGTTCCGGTAATAGATGTTCTGCTGGACACCATCCTTAAGGAAAGGCTGTTTACCATTGACCCACATGTACAGATTGCAGGTACCCAGGCAGCGTTGTTCCGGGTGATTGCCGGGTGTTGAGACTCCCGGTGAAGGCGGAGTACACGATTTCCACACCAAACAGCGTGGCGGTTCTGTTTCACTGGAAAGCCCTGGCCGCTATTATCGGACAGTTCGATCCGGTCACTCAACAAAGGCTCAAAGGGCTTGCCGGTGAAACTGGATTGCTCCGCTGTGGGGGCCCGCATGCATTGAGAGCCTCCCTCTCGGTAACCCCGCTGGACACTCTTCTAAACATCGGCGGGAAACCAGTATGGAAAGGAACTCCTGCTGCAGCTTTACCTTCAACCACCCTACCTGCCAAGACTCCAATGGAGATACCGGATTTGGCTTCCACCCCAGTCACCATAGACACTCACGTCCACTTAGAGAAAGTTGTGCGGAAGTTCGATGTCCCCTCCGTTGAGGCATTGGAACGCCGAACAAATCGTAGCGATTCAAGAATACAGCTCCATATTCTCGTTGTCAGTTTACTTTTGGAATTCATCCACACGCAGCCAGTACTCCCGTGTCGTCAGCAGTGATGAACCAATTATTCCATCTGTTGGCACATCCGCGATGTGTGGGATTGGGCGAGATCGGCCTCGATCTTCATTCTCATCATGACGCAGATCTCTACTTTCAGGAGCGTTTCCTATATCAAATTCTTCCGATTGCAGCTCAGCGGGATCTTCCGGTGGTTATTCACTGCCGGGAGATCGTGCCCACTGAATCTTTGGCGCGAGATCGCTGCATCTCAATCCTTTCGGCTCATCTGTCAAAAGGTCACCCGATTCATTTGCATAGTTTTGTTGGGAGGGAGGGAGATGCCGGTGCCTGGATGAGGGCGTTCCCCCGGGTGGTGTTCGGATTGAACGCTGGGATTCTCCTGTCGGACGCGACTGCACGTATGGCTGGGGTGATTCAGGCGGTTGA
The DNA here is from genome assembly GCA_036873755.1 of Hanleya hanleyi. Taxonomy (NCBI): domain Eukaryota; kingdom Metazoa; phylum Mollusca; class Polyplacophora; order Lepidopleurida; family Hanleyidae; genus Hanleya; species Hanleya hanleyi. Next base: position 21,980 of record JAVTVY010048399.1, on the reverse strand, counting down.
TCTGGACCGCCTGGTCCTGGAGTCTGACGCTCCTTACCTGACTCCGAGTGGCCACTCGGGTGCCAATTCACCTTGGTACCTTGGGGTGGCTGCTCGTCGGGTGGGGCGCGTCCGGAATCTAGCGACCAGGTTGGTTTTTGACGCAGCCCGGCGGAATGCCTGCCGGACATATGGCCTCCCGCTAAATTACTAAATTTTGGGACCTGCAAAATTCTAAATTATATCAGGACATATCAAAATTCCAAATTGTTAGGGTTTAGAATGTTTTGGGGAGATTTGGCTTATTAAAAATTGTTAGGGATTGTGATAGGAATATGAAAAGGAGTGAGGTACAACTTTTTTCGCATTAACAATAAAAATCTAAATTGTTAGGGAACTTGTAAATTAATAGCTAGTATTCCGGTAAAGGGGGTGACAGCTCAACCGTTGCCGGGATCTATTTTTTATTTTATTTTGGGGGCGGGTAATAGCTTTGCCCCCACCTAGTTATTGGTAGGGTTTACTTCGTATTTATAGTCTGACAGGGCGGGGATTAGCTCTGCCCAGTTGACATTCATGGTTAGGGTTTAATTCATATTTGTGGTCTGACAGGGCGGAGAATAGCTCTGCCCCGTCGAAATTCTTGGCTTACCAGCTGGATTTTTAATTTGGTCCTTCAGTATTTCTTGAGGGAAGGGAGTGTAATATATTATGAATCATTCCCCTATGGGAAAGATAGCACATCTCTCTGATAAAGAGGATGAGCTATGGGTATACGTGGCATCATAAATTTGTAGCGCACTTTCCGGAATCTTGGAAAAGTGGGCTGTTTTAAGTGCAAATGTGTACATTTTATAGTAGTGTACCTTCCCTGGTGGATAGGTGGACTCGTGATTTTATGATGCCTTGACATGAGGATATGTGGGCTCATGCCTCTGTGTGTCGGATGATTATGGTGTTTGTCGTGGTATGATGGACGTCATAATCTCATAGTCGTACATTTATGGCAATGCAGAATGGTGTTGTAAGTTGGAATGGTAGCATTCCAGTTCGAAATTTTATTTGGCACTACTTTTTGGACTAGCTATACCTGACTCTATGGGCAAACTCTGTTTCTGTTTCCATGGAAGGCCCTGACCCGGCAGGTCAAATCACCCTTTATCAAAACAGGGGAGAATGTAGTGCCCAGTGGGTTAATGCCTCGTTTTGGAGGTTAATCTGACAGCCTCGATTTGGAGTTGACCTGCCCGGAAGTCGTCGGTCTAATAGCCAGCGTGAAGAGGCAGCCATTGCTTTTGGATTCTGAATTGCTGAGAGAAGACATCGCACTGGGTGAAATGTACTGGTTTCCAAAAATGCGGATTCTTGGCGGAAACCAGTTGGAAACTGTAACACCCCATTTCCAGCCTGTTTCCGCAATGCGGAAACCAGTGGAAACAGGTGTTTTGGTTTCCGCCAAGAATCCGGTGCACGGAAACTGGACAGAAACCTGTTGTCAAATTTCCGCCCAGATTACGCTTCAGCGGAAACGGGTGGGAAACTGATGTTAGTTTCCGCTCTGTTTCAAATGCATCGGAAATGGACTGTAAACTGGTACTGGGGTTTCCGACCTGTTTCCGCTCGAGCAGAAACAGCTTGGAAACCAACGCGAGTTTCCCCCATGTTTCCAATCCAGCGGAAATAGACCGGAAACTGCTATTCAACTTTCCAGTCGGTTTCCGCTTGAGCAGAAACACATCGGAAACTGACCTAGGTTTTTGTCCAGTTTCCGTGTACCGGAATCTTGGCGGAAACCTAGGTCACTGACCTCAAAATCAGGAAATTATTAAAAATAACTGTTTTTTTGTGTCAGTAGATACATGAGGGGGACACGATGTGTCACATACCAAAATGTAGGTCACTCTGACCCCCAAAATCATGAAATTGTTAAAAATCATGATGTTTTTTGTGTCCATTGATACACATCCTCGCGAGCCAGTGTATCGATCGATCTGTTAGGATCGATACACTGGCTTAGTTAGTTACCGATATGAGTTCTGGATATATCTTGTCATTTGCAGAGCTTTATTAGAAGCCTAGGCCTGACAGCAAGAATATGATATCAACTTTCCCATCCACTTCCTCATGAATTACCAGTATTGCATAGCCTGGCCTTATAGACCATTTCGATTTAGTTTTCACTCTGACTAACCTTAATAAAACTTTTGATTTTTACAGAATGTTGTTGAGAAGTACAGAATAAGACGAGCAAGTAACATTCCCCTTGGTGATCCTGACATCTGTTTACCTTGATAGACCAATAAGCGAAGAGAGGCGCTATAAAGATGTTATCCTGCAGGTGCCAGTTGCTCCAAGTGAAGTGAAAATGATTACTTGGACTTCAGTGAACACGGGAAAATATTACAAAGTGAAAGGACCACTAGAAATATCAATCTCGAATCCAGAGTCATCCAGTCCTGTTCTCCCTACAGACTCTGGTTGCACGGTCAGCATTACAGCTTCCCATTGGATAATGCACGAACGCATAGAACATGGAACATAACGTAGACGTATCTGTGGAGATCCTGCATGTGACCCGACGTCACACAGGTCTTAGGGACGCGTTTGAGATGTGACATCGTCTGTTTGTATTGTTGCGATTAATTTTCAATTATGACGTTATGTCGGTGTTGTTGTTGTTTGACATTTCGCAAAGGATCACGGGACCAAGAATCTTGGCAAATCGAACGACCGTGTTACCAGGGGTCCGATGAAGTGCGACCATTTTTCTGCGACGGAAGTGACCCCTGGTGGCGAGGTTGTAGAAATATGAAACTGGAATAACCTACGAACAGAGATGGATTGTGTATGTTGAATTGCAGTTGTGTATACAATTACAGTGGTTTACCTGCAATTAGTAACTAAAAAAATCTTTCTTATCAGCTGTGTAATGAGATAGGACTGTCACCCAGATCTTGTACGTCAACTATTTACCCCACCTTCAGGAAGTTTGTTCTTGATACATGTATGTCCTACATGTAAACTGTGGCAACAAAGCTTAAGGGTACCACCATTTCATGTTACATCCATGTTGCGTTTGATGGACTGAAAATTACACTTGTTCATGGACTGTTTTATTAAAGTATTTGGTTTAATGTGTTTACATTAGAGTAGAATGGCGCCAGAATCATCCATTGTTAACTTGTTGGTTTGACATCTTATTCTCCAATGCACTGATATTTCAGGATCAAAGAACTGTATACCAATCTGAATGTAAATATATATTGAACATTTTACCACTGACTTTTCTTTTGTATAAACTAACATAAGTTGAATATAATAATCTTCCGTTACTTTCCACTCCATTTCCGCCTGTAATCCAGTTAATTTTTTATGCAGAAAAGGGCACGGAAACTGGATAGAAACCCGCTCTGTTTCTATTGCGGAAACCAAGAGAGTGTTACAGTTTTCAGCCAGTTTCAATCCTGTTTCCGGCCCACTTTCCACATAATTTCCGCTGCGGAATCTTGGCGGAAACAGCTTGGGAACTGTAACTCGTCCACTATTCCGCACCTCCGGAATCCTGGGTTCTGCTCAGTTTCCGCTTGGCTTGCTCCATGGTTTCCGCCCAGTTTCTGTCTTGTTTCTGTCCAGTTTACAATTTGGAAACTTAGTCGGAAAGTAGGCGGAAACTGGTTGGAAACCTTTTAAGGACGGTCTGTTTCCAACCTGTTTCCGCTTATTTTCCGCACAGCTGTATTTGGATTTTTCATATTTCCAGCCAGTTTCCGCGCTGTTTCCAGTGCGGAAACCAGCAGAGTGTTACAGTTTCCAACCGGTTTCAATCCTGTTTCCGGCCCAGATTCCGCATAATTTCCGCTGCGGAATCTTGGCGGAAACAGCTTGGAAACTGTAACACGTCCACTATTCCGCACCTCCGGAATCCTGGGTTCCGCTCAGTTTCCGCTTGGCTTGCTCCATGGTTTCCGCCCAGTTTCTGTCTTGTTTCTGTCCAGTTTACAATTTGGAAACTTAGTCGGAAAGTAGGCGGAAACTGGTTGGAAACCTTTTAAGGACGGTCTGTTTCCAACCTGTTTCCGTTTATTTTCCGCACAGCTGTATTTGGATTTTCATATTTCCAGCCAGTTTCCGCGCTGTTTCCAGTGCGGAAACCAGCAGAGTGTTACAGTTTCCAACCGGTTTCAATCCTGTTTCCGGCCCAGATTCCGCATAATTTCCGCTATGGAATCTTGGCGGAAACAGCTTGGAAACTGTAACACGTCCACTATTCCGCACCTCCGGAATCCTGGGTTCCGCTCAGTTTCCGCTTGGCTTGCTCCATGGTTTCCGCCTAGTTTCTGTCCAGTTTACAAATTGGAAACTTGGTCGGAAAGTAGGCGGAAACTGGTTGGAAACCTTTTAAGGACGGTCTGTTTCCAACCTGTTTCCGTTTATTTTCCGCACAGCTGTATTTGGATTTTTCATATTTCCAGCCAGTTTCCGCGCTGTTTCCAGTGCGGAAACCAGCAGAGTGTTACAGTTTCCAACCGGTTTCACTCCTGTTTCCGGCCCAGATTCCGCATAATTTCCGCTGTGGAATCTTGGCGGAAACAGCTTGGAAACTGTAACACGTCCACTATTCCGCACCTCCGGAATCCTGGGTTCCGCTCAGTTTCCGCTTGGCATGCTCCATGGTTTCCGCCTAGTTTCTGTCTTGTTTCTGTCCAGTTTACAAATTGGAAACTTGGTCGGAAAGTAGGCGGAAACTGGTTGGAAACCTTTTAAGGACGGTCTGTTTCCAACCTGTTTCCGCTTATTTTCCGCACAGCTGTATTTGGATTTTTCATATTTCCAGCCAGTTTCCGCGCTGTTTGCGGAAACCAGCAGAGTGTTACAGTTTCCAACCGGTTTCAATCCTGTTTCCGGCCCAGATTCCGCATAATTTCCGCTGCGGAATCTTGGCGGAAACAGCTTGGAAAGTGTAACACGTTCACTATTCCGCACCTCCGGAATCCTGGGTTCCGCTCAGTTTCCGCTTGGGGTGCTCCATGGTTTCCGTGCAGTTTCCATCTTGTATCTGTCCAGTTTACAATTTGGAAACTATGCGGAAACTGAGCGGAAACTGGATGGAATCCGGTTGTTTCCACCCAGTTTCCGCCCTGTTTCCGAATTCGGAAACTGGCACATTTCACCCAGTGTCGGGTGCCATCCTGACCACCTAGGACCGGTAAGTATCTTCTTACTTGTCTCGGCACAACAACAATATCCTCCATCCAAACACCACACCCCCTTCGTCCTTCTGATCAACTGAACTTGAAACATTATACACGTTACATCTTGTCCGAAACAACAACGAGTGATGATGTTTGGTGTGTTTACATCAACAGATTGGGTTGACCAAATAAAATAAACACAGGCAATAATTCTTATTGAAATATTTTCAGAAAAAAACTGTATTTGTGCTGTAAGAAACAAATACATAATACATACATAATGCATGGCTACATAATATTTTCCACACTCGTTTGATTTCGCTACCGGTATTTTGACGTCAGCGAAAACAAAAGATGTCCAACATTTTCACATGAGTAGGTATATTTGTTACATAAATGAAATTCGCTGCCAGTGTGACCGTCCCTATTGACAGGACGTTCAGTTATTTCGACGAAAGACAACCACGAATACATATTTCGAACATACTTTCTCGTTTTTGATGAAGTTTGTAAATATCCAACATCGTGTCACACACTATGAACATTGATAACTATAATAGTACAATAATGTATAGGCAATCTAGCTTTCTCTGTGTCGACATGGTTTAGCTTAATTCATTGTCAATTCTTCCCGAATTTCTCTACATCGGTTCCGCCCGGTATAGTGTTAAGCCATATTTTCAAGATATCGCCATCTTCGGTTTGGATTGACGTGTACGATGTACTCTGGAGCGGTTAATGGCAATCAGCAACGATCTGGAGAGTTTATTTTCATGTAAGGTATCTATGAGGTCCCTCCACACCCGGCTCTTGTGGCCACACATTCCTACGAGAACAGATAGGAGCTATGTTAATCAGATTAATAACAAGCCGAATCAATAGAGATTATCATGTTTCCGGGGGTTCATACTTCATGTAAGGATTACGAGACAATGCATACAATAGCCAAGTCCGAAGACAGCAATATGTCTAGGCTTGAACCTTTTCAGCTGCACACAGACTCAGACAATAGCTCCCTACATTAAGTATCTACCTTCCGAGGCAAATGACCTGGCCTCCGAAGAGGTGCAGTTTAATTGCCAAATGAACATATTAATATGAAAGAAATGTTTCAGTTATCATGGAAAATATTATCTGGTTGTATGCTCCAGTTTCTTCCGGTTAGTGAAATAAAGCATCTTAATGTAGTGTATTTGTGCAAAATTGTCACATGCGACGTCAAAAAGGCACCTTTTTCGTCCTGTAAACACATGAAGCCAGCTCATAACCACAGCTACTGTCACAGATAATATTTCAGTGTAAAGATTATTTTGGTTTTGGACTTGTTTCGTATAGAGAGAGATAGAAAATTAAGGTTTAGCGACGCGTTCAACCTTGATTCTCTCTCTCTCTCTCTCTCTCTCTCTCTCTCTCTACGAAACCAAAATACAAGCGTCTAGTCCGTCATTCAATACTCAACCGTCGTCCATTAAAGATTTTCCGCGTCCAAAAGACAATTCATATAATTGCATTAACACCAAATTAAAAGAATAAATAATAGTATACATAAAACTAAACTAGTTTCCTGCAAGAGAGAAGCGGTCAGTGGTCTTCAATGATACCGGCAAGACATCATGATGTTCCAAAAATATCCATATCACTGATCAGTATGCGTGTAATTCTGGTTAACCCGGAGCTAGGGGCCGTATGAACCTATGTATTTCAAGATCCTCATAGTGTTCATATGAACAGTCACAATCAAAGCGTGACTGAGAAACATCATACTCTAGATAAGAGCTTTACAACATATATCATATGGATTAAGAATACTGATCAGCGATACGGATTTTATATTTTTGGAACATCATGATGTCTTGCTGAAACCATTGGAAACTGTTGATCGCTTCGTATTGCAGGAAATTAGCCTAGTTTTATGTATGCTATGATTTTATTTAGGTGCTAATGTTATTACATGAATTAGGTCTTCGGATTATGAACGCGGAATTTCTTTAATGAACGACGGCTGAATATTGAATGACGGACTAGACGCTTGCATTCTCAATCCTCATGTTATATAAAAGAGTTGTTTTTATCTCGAAATCGACAAGTTTGTATACACTACTTTCAAAGGCTGTTATTCGAGAGCCCTAAGACCCAGCGCCTCACAAATACCCAAAGATAGTGTTTTCTATGATAATTGAAGAAATTATTTCATACATAATATTGCATTATGGGACTTCAACTGCACTTCCTTTGAAGGGGGTGGGGAGAGAGTGATGAGTAAAGTTTCGTTTAAAAGCGGACATCACCGGGAAACCTCTTAGTTCGAGTCTGCAGCGATGATAATTTCGAAACGAATTTAATCGAACACTTGCTTGAATACCGCACACCATTAGTCTTTGAGAAAGTTGGAAGTATCTCCAACGAAATGGCAAAACCTGGGTAATTAAAAGAGTTGTTATCCATGAAATAACCTTGTGTAAACTATACCCGCATAAAAATGAAACAAATCAAGTCGTTTCATGCCAAACCTATCCTTAACCAAACATTATAAATCGAGGTCCTGCATACTATAGCGCTGCACACTGTTCTATGAAAATGCAACTTCATCGCACTTTTCATTAAAATATTTAAGAAGGAGCTTCCCACAAAATGGGTGAGTGGCATAAGTTAGGCACGAAATAATAAAAAATGAACGTGTGTGTAGTTTTAGATTGGCCATTGGTATCGAAGCATTTGTTCGACTAAATTCATTTTGCATTTCCGTTTTTGCATTGAAAAAAGACCGTTCGATCCGGGCGATGCCAATGTGCCATTTATTAAATGTATCAGTGGGGGTGATTTTTCAATTTAGTTCAAGGAGCCATATTTTTTAAAGCCTTTAATTTGATAGAACACTGTTTTCCTGTGGCAAATTGCCCTTCAACCAATTACCAACTTCGGATATCCCCGATGCACTCGAGTGGTGTATCGCATGAAGGCAACCTGGGCACATGGATATTAATCTGGATACATGGATATTGACATGGGCACATGGATATTGACATGGACACATGGATATTGACCTAGATACTGATCAGCGATACGGATTTGATATTTTTGGAACATCATGATGTCTTGCCGGCATCATTGAAAACTGTTGACCGCTTCTCTCTTGCAGGAAACAAGCCTATGTTATGTATACTATGATTGTCTTTTTGAATTTGGTGCTAATACTGTTATATGGAATATGGAATAGGTCTTTGGAATATGGACGCGGATATTCTCTAATGGACGACGGCTGGATTATGAATGACGGACTAGACGCTTGTAATTGACCTGAACACATGGATATTGACCTGGACACATGGATATTGACCTGGACACATGGATATTAACCTAGACACATGGATATTGACCTGGAAACATGGGTATTGACATGGACACATGGATATTAACCTGGACACATGGATATTGACCTGGAAACATGGGTATTGACCTGGACACATGGATATTGACCTGGACACATGGATATTAACCTGGACACATGGGTATTGACCTGGACACATGGATATTGACCTGGACACATGGATATTGACCTGGACACATGGATATTAACCTGGACACATGGATATTGACCTGGAAACATGGGTATTGACATGGACACATGGATATTAACCTGGACACATGGATATTGACCTGGAAACATGGGTATTGACCTGGACACATGGATATTAACCTGGACACATGGATATTGACCTGGACACATGGATATTAACCTGGATACATGGATATTGACCAGGAAACATGGGTATTGACATGGACACATGGATATATAGACCTGGGCACATGGATGTTGACCTGGACACATATTCGCATGCCATCGAATTATATTAACTGGGATAATAATAATGATGTCTGGTAAGAAAAATAATTCGAAAACAAAATCATTGTTATTTAATAAGCCTGTCGCCAGCATGTTGTCGTTCCACTTGAGCGAACAAAGGAAAGGCGATTCAAACCCTTTACCGAATTCGCACTGGGCAGTTCAGTATGATTGCTACTGATTCTGAAATTTTGGGGCGAAAGCTTAAATATGCGAATAAACTACTTGTTACGTCATAAACGATAATAGAAAAAACGTAACAGAAATCTTTTGTGAAGTCAAGGATTAACAATCAAATATTTATTTACAATACTAAAATCATATAAAAATTAAGTAAGGTCAATACAACAAATTGAGAAATATAGTCTTACTGTTCAATGCTATACTGGTGTATATTTCACAGTCCGTACTGACGTGCAAATCTCTATACAGTCCGTGCTGCACAAATCTTTATTTCTATACAGTCCGTGCCGCACAAATCGCTGTCCTGTATTTTGATAGTCCAACACCCTGCGCTGTTGTCCAGTTTTCGACAGTTCAATCACGTATATAACACAGCGCCAAGAGTCAATTCACAGGAATATACAATCCAGCAGTCCGTAATTTCAGACAAAGGTAAGACAGTATGATGCACCCACAGAAAAGCCGTTTGAATTCCCTCCCGATCACAGAATATAGCATTGACGTATGATCTGACCTAGATACAATTACAGTAAGCTTCGAGAGAACTCCAGATGGATGACTCACATAATACAATGTAAACAAGCCTACATAGCTCTATCATTCGAGAAACATCCACAGTGTCTAATAATAATACCATGACACCATGGCACTCTAAAAAAAAGAAAGTTTCAAACTTGGAACTTTCTTGACAATTCAAAACATTATTGCAAAAAATATCTATATTACAACAGCAATAATGGTGACAAGCATATGTGCATTATATGCGAGACAAGCAATCAGCAATCAAATTGTCCTTGCCCTTAATATGTCTGATTTCAATATTGTATTCTTGTAACAACAAACTCCATCTCAACAATCTTTGATTTTTGTTTTTCATCTTACTTATGAAAACAACTGGATTGTGATCACTGAATACAGTAATTGGCAACGATGAAGAAGTAACATACACATCAAAATGTTGTAAAGCCAATATCATTGCCAAACATTGTTTCTCCATTGTAGAATAATTTCTCTGATGTTTGTGAAATTTACGTGAAAAATAACATATTGGGTGATCTACACCATCTATACCTACTTGTAACAAAACGGCACCAGCAGCAACATCACTAGCATCTACAGCCTGTTTAAAAGGTGAATCAAAATCAGGTGCTGAAAGAACTGTCGCGCTCTTGAGTATGGCTTTCAGGTTTTCAAAAGCTGATTCACATTCATCGGTTCAAACAAAGGTTACCCTCTTACTTAAGAGTTGAGTTAAAGGCTCAGTAACATCTGAGAAATTTGGACAAAATTTCCTGTAGTAACCATCCATATCCAAGAAACGCATCAGTTGTCCCTTACATGTTGGTCTTGGAAATAGCGAGATAGCACCAACTTTAGCATCTATAGGTTTTACCTGACCCTGACTTACAACATGACCAAAGAATGTCACACGTACGCGTGCATGTCGAAGTTCACTTTTCCCAAGGTTTACTGTCAGCCTGGCGTCACTCAGCCGATTGAACAGTGCGCGAATTATCTGTAGATGATCTTCCCATGTATCGCTGTGGACAATGACGCCATCAATGTAAGTTTCACATCCTTCCAAACCAGAAGTAACACGGTTGATGAGACGCTGGAACGTGGCTGGAGAATTTTTCATTCCAAATGGCATAACTATGTACTGGAACAGACCCTCCGGGGTGACGAATGCTGATATCTCCTTCGCACGATCTGTCAGTGGAACTTTGCAAAATCCTTTCAGAAGATCAAAACTTTGACACGAACTTGGCACTTCCCACTTTATCAATGCAATCGTCAATGCGTGGAATAGGGAATGTATCTGTTTTGGTCAATGTGTTCACCTTTCTGTAGTCATTACACATCCTGTAACTGCCACCTGGCCTTGGAACGAGGATACAAGGTGAACTCCAGTTACTATTACTTGGTTCTATGAAGTCATTGTCCAATAAATACTGAATCTCTTTTTTCAGGTAGTTTTGTTTAATGGGATTCAAATGATATTGGTGCGGCTTCACTGGATTAGAATCTCCGACATTGACGTCATGTGAAATTGCATCAGTCCGAGTAGGGATATCGGAAAACAAATGTTCATATTGACTGAGCAGAGTTCGAAGTTCTTCCTGACGCGCTGGTTCAAGATGACACTGTAATTGTGTTCTGTAATTTCGCCGCTGTCATGGGATCTTCACAAGTTTCATTATTATCAGGGTCAGAACTAACTACACTTACAGGCTCTACAGTACTGTTAGTGCTATCTCTGTCTATATATAACTTTAACATATTTACATGGCATACCTGTTTGTTTTTACGCCTGTCAGGAGTCTGAATTACATAATTAAGGTCATTTAATTTCTTTTCAATGACATAAGGACCATAATATCTAGCCTTAAGTGGATTACCAGGAATAGGCAGAAAATCCAGTACCTTCTCACCAGGATTGAAACTTCGTTTAAGGGCATGTTTATCATAGGTTATTTTAATACTTTTTTGTGCTGTGTTTGCAGCTCTAAGCTGTGTTTGTTGCTCCCGCTTCTCCACTCTGGATAGTCGTTTCGGTTCGGGAGCCTGACGATATAAACTCGGATTCAATATCACATTTTTGCGTGACCGTCATCTTTGAAACAGCCTGGTAAGAAGTGCGACGAGAACAGTCTTGAATTTGCGTTTGGAGTAAAATCCTGCCGACCGACGTTATGTACCCATTGTTTCAAAGTACATCTGGTTTCAACATTGGGAACCGATTTAATGTCACGGTCATTGGAAGGTTTGGATTCCCGGTTCTGTTAGAACAGCCAAACGCCACACACGGCGGCATGATGCCCGTGTATTTCCGGAATATTGGCACACTACCATTATCAAATTATAACAGTATACAAAACATAAACCTGCAGTCCGTAGAGCTTCGAATACTTACAGGTCGGAAGTGAGAATGAGCCCGGCTGACGTCACGCAGCGATGCACACAATATGTTTTTGGCATTTCTGATTGGTTAAAATAGACGCAAGCCCTTGTAATGGCGGCACTTATGAATCTGTCCACAGGCTCCATTTTTTGAGGTTTCGATATGAATAGATCGGCGGTAAAAAATCGCAAACAACTTTTTTGGTTACATTTTTGGATACAGGGGAGATAGATCTTTCTTTCAGTGTATACATTAGTCACATGTTTTCTTCTCCTTTAAGTGGTCCTCTAACTGTATGACCAATTACAACACATATAAGTGGGAAGAGGTGCCGATATACGGACAGAGTCACATGACTTCACAGTATAGTCTTCCGGTTAACCTATTCTAAAGCACATACCAAGAATCTAACGATTCTTGATACGTGTTGTATCTCAGGTACGCTTTTATTGTACCTGTTCATGTGGCAACTTGGATGATATGATCACACGGCCCCTAGCACCGGCATAAGCGGTATTAGATACAAATCCAGAGAGCTATGATGGACTAAAGACTAATTCAAATGGACTGAAGCCTAAAGACTCTTGAACAGACTCTCTAACAGCAAACAATAACAAATGTATGCCTTCATCCCAGTCTTTCTCAGTGTCAAAACGATAAGTTCTGATCATGTTCTTTAATGTCTGGTGAAATCTTTCCAGTGCGCCTTGGCTTTCAGGGTGGTATGCAGATGATTTATACTGCTTTATTCCCAATTCATGCATGACTTGTTGAAAATTCCTGACATGAAATTAAATCCCTGATCAGACTGAACAGACTGGGGTAGGCCGACAAGTGTGAAAAACTTAACTAAGGCCTTAACAATAGTTTTTGCCTTAATATTCCGTAAATGAATGGCCTCAGGGAACCTGGTTGAAGCTTTGTTTTCGGTATATGGACCAACACAATCTACAATCACCCTACTAAAGCTTCCCCAAATGCAGGGAATGGTTATAGAGGGGCCTTTGGTATGCTTTGGATTTGGTTTTCCTACCATTTGACATGTGTGGCATGACCTACAAAATTCCGCAACATCTTTCTTTAAATTTGGCCAATAGAAAAGATTTAGAATTTTGTAATATGTTCTGTTAACACCTAAATGGCCTGAAACATGTGTTTCATGGGCTAGTCTGAGGATATCTGAACGATATGACTTTGGTACCAAAATCTGATACTTAGCTGCCCACTCATCATCAGGTGACACATCTGGCGGTCGCCATTTGCGCATAAGAACACCATTCTTACAAAAGTAACACACAGGCTCTTGAGTTACATCGCACTCATTTACTGCCCTCTCAAACAACTTGGAAATGTCCTTGTCACTATGCTGTTCATTAACCAGCTGTGATTTTGAAATTTTGTCATTAGAACATTCCAAGTTTCTATCAAAATGTGGTTTATCAGTCTCATCATTTAAACACACGAAAGTGTCATCCAAACAAACGTCATCGATGACGTCATCTTTAAGAGACTTTTCAGACTCCTCAGCCAATTTACTCATGGCTCTAGTAACTGCACAAGCAGGATACAAACTTTGAATTTCGTCTTCAACTGGATCATGGATCTGATTCAAACAAGGTTTGTCAGTTACAATCGGGTTAACCCCGACCTTATCTCCCGCAAGATCATTGCCAAGAAGTAATTGAACACCCTCAAATGGTAAATTGCCTTTAATACCCACCGTAACAGGTCCAGAAATCAAGTCGGAAGACAGATGAACGTTATGGAGCGGAACGGGTGTATAATTTACAGAATCTACCGCTTTAATCAGGACATTACTGCCTGCAGATGAAGAATCGGAAAACGGCAAAATATCTGTCAACAAAAAAAACTGGGACGCACGCGTGTCTCGCAAAATCTTCACAGGAGTAGCATTAGAAAAATCATTTGAAAGTGACACAAAACCATTGTGGATAAATGGTTCAAAATCTCCATAACAGGATTTGAAAAACTGTCAACCTTATCCTTGATAGAACTAATAGGAACAGTGTCTCTTGCCATCTTACCGTCATATACATTTTGAACGTCACTAACCTGCTTGGGTATAGATCTTGAAGTGAGGAAACCACTAGGCTTTTGAAAGGCTTGATCTTGTTGTTTTCTTTTCAATTTTAAACAATCAGCCATTAAATGGCCGTCCCTCATACAATAGCTGCAAACGGGAGACCTATTTTGAGTGTTAAAAGTGGGTGACTGAGACATTGTGTTTGACCTTTGACCGTTGTAACTGGGGTTAAAAGCTTTAGCCCTGAGAAAGAACTGGGTTTGTTACACGAGAGATTAGACTGGAATGAACTTGGATTAACATCATTGACAAATAATAATTTGGGTGTCAGAGCGTATTTATCAGTAAATCGTACTGCTTGGTCTAAAGTGTTAGCATTCTTTTCATCAATAAATGTTCTAATATCACCATGGATACACCTTTTAAATTCCTCTACCAGCATAAGCTATCTAAAGCTTTCAAATTGGTTGTCAATTTTAACCGAAGCACACCACCTATCAAATAACTGTTCTTTTGCGCGAGCAAATTCTACATACGCAACTTTTGTCTATAGGCTTCAGGAACAAATTCTAACCTTTAAGGATTAAATCTTTCACTATATCATAATTTGATACTTGCTCTACCGTCAATTGAGTGTAAATGTCCCTTGCCTTACCGATTAAAACACTTGGAAGAAGTAAGCTCCAATTTTCTTTTGGCCAGTTTAAATTTCCAGCAATTTTCTCAAAATGCAGAAAATATTTATCAACTTCTCTCTCCTGATATGGTGGGACGAGACGTATTTGACGAACCGCATCAAATTTTGATTGTGACTGTACAGGTGCATCTGCAGGAGGACTTGTTTGCGACATACGCTTCATTTCTAACTGAAACTGTCTTTCTTCCCTTTCTCTCTCTAATTTTTCCCCTTTTTCTAATTTTAATTTCTTTAATTCCAGCTGATTTTGCAGTTCTAATTTCTTTATTTCCAAATCATCAACTGTTTCCTCGGTTAAATCAAAATCACTTTCATCACAAATTTGTTCGCTAACAAACTGTTTAATAATGAGTTTCTTAATTTCTTGCTTTCTCAAAGATGTTTTAACTTAATTCGTAGGAATTTACACAGAGCGAACAAATTCTCTTTGAGTAGTTCGTTAAATACCTCCTGACTAGGCTTTGCAGCAAACTGTGCTGGGTCAAATGACATGTTGATAATATACTACTGCCTGGCTTCACAAATTCAGACAATGTATCAATTTAAAACTATGTTGCAAAACAGATCAGGTGGCAGCTCTAATATAAACGAGGCTCGCGGGCAGGCCCCCAATTTCTGTTACGTCATAAACGATAATAGAAAAAACGGAACAGAAAAATTTTGTGAAGTCAAGGATTAACAATCAAATATTTATTTACAATACTAAAATCATGTACACATTAAGTAAGGTCAATACAACAAATACACGAGAAATATAGTCTTACTGTTGCTATACCGGTGTATATTTCACAGTCCGTACTGACGTGAAAATCTCTATACAGTCCGTGCAGCACAAATCGCCATCTCTATACAGTCCGTGCCGCACAAATCGCTGTTCTGTATTTTGATAGTACAACACCCTGTGCTGTTGTCCAGTTTCTGACAGTTCAATGACATAGTTAACACAGCGCCAAGAGTCAGTTCACAGCAATATGCAATCCAGCAGTCTGTAATTTCAGACAAAGGTAAGACAGTATAATGCACCCACAGAAAAGCCGTTTGAATTCCCTCTCCATCACAGAATGTTAGGCTATTTATACTCTACGGGGCATTCGAGATCATTCCACACATACAGCATTGACGTATGATCTGATCTAGATACAATTACAGTAAGCTTCGAGAAAACTCCAGATGGATGACTCACATAATACAATGTAAACAAGCTTACGTAGCTCTATCATTCGAGAAACATCCACAGTGTCTAATAATAATACCATGACATACTATATACAGACTTGGCACCAGCGCCGCTTGATCGCACGTTTTTGATATGTTATCGTAGTGAAACGCAAAACAGAGTTATTCAGAGATTGCTCTCCCTTCCAGGTTGGAAGTAATAGATGACAATGCACATCTACAAACCGGGTAAGTATAAAAATTATTCCAGAAATAGTCAGGAAGTTACAGTTCATCCAAGACTGTCCATATACTATAAGCATGTATTGATATCGACGACAAAGGGTCATAATTCTGAGGAAAACATCGAAACTGCTAAGAGACATACCAACGTGGTACAGAGCATTTACTACGGAAATTTCAAACTTCTTCGCCAATTGATCTATTTGTTTTGTTATGTACCTGCCACTATAAATAATAAAGAACTACACTATACTATACAATTAGCAAGAGATATACAGCCAGGAAAAATTGAATATATTACAGCAGAGATTGACATCGACAATAAAGGGCAATAACTGTGGAAAATCATCGAAACGGGTAGATACGCTGACGGTGCACATCTAGAAGATGTTAAGCATCTTCCGTGTAAACTTCGAAGTTGTCAATCAACTAGTATCCGAGGTATGGTCCGGACAAGAATATATTGATATTGATGATATAGAGCCATAAATCTGGAAGGTACTAAGCATATTGCAGTTAAGTTGCGAAGTTTTGGTGAAATAGTAGCCGAGATAGAAATTCAATCATACGGAAGGAGGGATGGACAAATAAAATGATTCACATATGCCCGCACCCTCTCTATATTTGGCTGGGGGCATACATATTAGTTCGAAATGCTCATGCAACGAAAAAACCGATAGGAAACGTCTCGTTCATGCTGTATAGTTTACTGGTAAACTATCAGAGAACACAAAATTATAGAACAGCTAGTTGTAGATGTTCCAACAGGAAAGATGTGATGGACACTTATAGTGACAAATTAACGCGAGCAAGTAACGGTAAAAGTGTCGTAGGAGTGTGTCCCGCCTAGCAACATCCAGAATAATATAGAGCTAAAATATCCCCGTTAAATTTGTCCCACCCAACCACCCGAATTCTATACGTCTTGTCTCAAAGACACTCAACCCTCATCTGACAATATCAGTGCATGCACCGAAGATTCCCGAAGTTCTAGCTTCGGGCCTAAACCGGTTTGGGGAAGTTCTATTCGGAACTAGCCCGATGATGCAATCTCCTGACATACGGTTCATTTCGGCATACCAGGGATTAACAGTTCCGAGCGTATAGCTACCGCTACCACACCCCTTCCAGTTTTCTTTTTTGGCGAAGATCTCACTTCGTGCTGCTAGAACCCTTCCCTATCCCAGGACACAACCGTTCCAGCGCTGCCAACAGCGTGAATTCTCCATGTTATATCACATGTGTCAAAATCCGTAACATGCAGTGTACACTGCTCCGTGAAAATACCCAACTTCAATAAAATGGTAAACCATCCCAGTCGTCTCGTTAACAGACTGTCTATAATTATAACTAAACCCACTAAAATCCCTCACTGAAATGGTCAGCCTCAATGGACTGATCGCTTTAATTCTCAAAAATATAATCCGCAGGCCAGTCTACCAGTTTCAGGGCATCAATACAATCAGCCTCATGGGACTGCTCACTTTAATTCTCAAAAATATAATCCGCAGGCCAGCCGACATGACCGCAATAAATACAAAAAACATCATCCAACCCACGACTGGTATGGCAGGCCAGCCTACCAGCTACATGTCCGCACTAAACACCAGAACAGCATACAATCCACGACTGGAACAAGCCTCTAAATTGCTACCCTTCCAGACTATAAATTGGGCTCCCGCCCCTAATAATTTCAAGGTTCGCCTTCATCAGCAGCCAACAATTTCGAGAGGAAGGGTCCTTCAAGGGCGTACACACGAAGAGCCAGAAATGTGTGTCCGAACCACACGCCCTCTGATCCCAATGTACATACGCTCTCGCAAACGGCTACCCTACCTGAGAGAATGAGCATCCGCGGCGGATGAACATGATCGTAAACGCTAGTCCCCTTTAGATATCCAGCTCACAAATAGAAAATGGTTGAGACCATAGAAAAGTTTCGAGACCATGACTAAACAATACCATATTTAGATATTCTCGACACGCATTGCACGACGGTTCAGAGACAACTCTCACCAGGGCTCAATGACGAAGACATGGGGGAGGGGGGGGGGGAGAGAGCCCATCTCCCTTAACCCCAGGTCTCCGACATGGTTAACCGCACTACATGTTATCGTGCAATGTCTCATCCAAGTCACTCCATAAATTAAACTTCACTTCACATAGACTTTCATGGAGGTAACACACAGCTTAACACACACAGAAAAACCCACAAAGAACACACATTTATTAAATCTCAACAGAAGTCACATAGAAACACGATTGACGCGTATATCTACCACATAGAATCTCCATACACACAAATTCTCGAACCAGACAACAACTATCCATCACAAACGTCCAGCGCCCGGTTCCCTCACATAGATTACTTACACACACCTTGTTCATCCCAACGCATCAAATTCTCCCATAACACACTACACTATAACGCCACAGCGCAAGTAATAATTTTCGAACATCCAACTCTCGAACACACACCAAAATTCTCCAACACACACCATAATTCTAGAACAATAGTTCCGAAATACACATTAAATTACACAACACATTACTAACGATTTGGGTCTAGAATTTTATATATTTTTTTTGTTTCCTCAATTCCACAATGCCTCAAACAAACATCCTGTACAATAAAACGAAATCAACCCCCAAATAGGATAATTTCACATAGAAAATCAAAACCTAATACAATACACCCATCACTGCATACACGTGATGGCGCACATCCATATATATATCCAAATAAAGCTGACATTATACTACATCTCTTCAGACGCATACACAAATTTCGTCACCAATGGCCCATCAACTAGCTTCACAATTTATCAGTTACTGGCAGAGCGAAATGGAGCCGACATTAAACAAGTCACCATTCCATAAAAACTGCAAAAACCTTCGTTTCCCCAATAACGAAGGCCTTATATCTACAATCTACAACACATCCATAGGCTGACAAACATCGAAGCCTAGCAACAGATCGTCAACCAAGGGTGCCACCACTATATTCCCAGTATAGTGAAAATCGGAGATGGATAATGGGACCAGCCGTACTAGCATTCCCATACTCTCGAAATGCACCAGTCAACCGAATAGGCGAAGATGACAACCCCTGGAGACCCAACCTAGCAAATAAATCTTCACTCATGACGTTGAGTTGGGCGGCCACGTCTACCACAGTAGTCACCGGCACAGACCAAACTCAACTGAAATGGACATCGCCCACCCCTGAGAACGAGACAGAGTAACATCTCTAACTGCTGCATTAAGATCAATAACGTGGACGACCCCACACCACCATTTGCAGTTGCCAATTCAGCCCACTAACAGGACAAAAACGGGCTTATGTGACGGCGTAACGGAGTCGCGGTGGACGGAAGGGCCGCGATGACCGACGGCGAGTCGATAATAACCTCTTATTTATCCCTTCCCCTTCTGCCTTACAAGCACCAGGAAAAGCCTCCCCCACTGAATCAACATTAACCGTCCTCCATGTGATTGTCTGAAAACCCAAGTCTCTCGGATTATATCGTGAGGAGTTCACATAAGTCAAGGCTTCCGAGATTGTCGTGTGACTTTTTCATAGCCAATCTCACAGCTTGAATTTCTCTACACCCCCTGAGAAAATGTTCCACCGCTACTGACTCGAAAAAGCAAACTCCTCTAAAGTGTCCTCGGGACCCTACTCTTCCGCCTGCAAACGCTGCCTAACTGCACGCGGAGGTTCCCTACTATTATAATGACATTCCATTGCTTTGAGAAGCATATCAAACGAGGTTTTGACTGCCTCCGATTGGTAGCTGTAAGGCACCATGACATCGCCATGAATACAATCTGTTAAATTCATAAGACACTGGTCTTTATTCCACTTTCTACTTTCAGCTTCCAACTCAAACTTAACCCTAAATGGAACCCGGTCCGCTCTGGTTCCTGAAAACACTATAATCTAGGGATGCCGAAGACTTTGGCTACGGTTGCGTTCTCGGGATACATGTCGTTCGGTTGATATGGATCTGGACGAGCATCCACTACATTTACTATTAGAGGCCTCAACCTCCCTCCCCTTCGGTATCAGTAGCGGATACATCGGCCAGAATCCCATTATCTATATCCCCTTGAAGATATTGCCTCCACCTCTACGATAGCATTGTCTAATAACAATCCATTCCTATATACTGAGCACTGAGTTCGGAACTAAAGTCTCACCACTGTGCTGCGATTGATGGAATACATTATCTACATCTGGAAACGCCAGACAAGCGTCCAGTCCTGTCACTCCATTCAAATCTAGTGAGCATGGGGAGTCAGGTGCAGCAGCTGATGCATTCACTTGAACATGTGCTTCATTCTGTTGAACACGGGCTGCATTCAGTTGATTTGCAGTCTCTCCCCCACCCTCAATCAATTGCTCAGGTCTATTATTCCCAACAATATGTGTTGGGTCCGTCTGACCAGCGTCCCCCGTTGTCTGTCCAGACGTCGCATTTGATGACATCTCTGACCCTTTCCTGCTTGGAGCACTAAGCAATACAACAACAGTCCTCATATATAAACCCACTTGCTCCATCTTATCATCAACTTGCTCCACCTTCCCATCAACTGGTTCCATCTTCCTATCAACTTGACCTATTTGTGTAACCATTTGCTGACCTAATTGTTCGACCGTATTGTCTATTTGGTCGACCTTATTGTCTAATTGACTCAACCGGTGTACATGAATATCTATCTTTTCATCCAATCGGCCTAAATGAATCTCATATGCCTTGATATTATCATGCAACTGGCCCATTTCTACGTCCAATCCATCCACTTGGGCCGTTATTCCAACTTTCCATGATCCAATGATTTCTTCTGAACGACGGTCAACTAAAGTATTAATGGATTCCGGACTTCCGACAAGTCTAAGCCTATTACCTGCCCCTCTAGCACTAGATCGGCAGACAAAGCTCCGAATAATATTCATATGTAAATATTACTATTACCAGTTGCTGGTTAAAGAATTGAGTGTAGACATATCTTCATCAAATACGTCTACTTACTCCCAAACTGTATTTACTCTGGAAGATTTATTTAACAATCACAAAAAGTTTCTCAGGGAAAGAGGTATTTGTCTTTCAACCAATCATAACGACATACCAAAACTATACTGGACTCCCAAAATGCATAAATCACCATACAAAGCTAGATTCATAGCTGGTTCTAGAAGCTGCACCACCAAGCTTCTTTCAACCCTATTGACGAGGGCCCTTCAGGAGGTAAAAGTATTTTGGGAAAGGTATTGCGCCATTGTTTCTAAGAACTCTGGCGTTGAATGTATGTGGATATTGAAAAACTCAAATTGTCTTACGGAAGAACTTGATGCTAAAGGTCACATACCGTACAGACATGTATCCACATGGGATTTCTCGACTCTCTATACTACAATCCCTCATCAGGACCTTATTGACCGTATAAGTTCATTAATAGTATCTGTGTTCAAGAAAACTGATTGTAGATATATTAATGTCGGAAGCCATAAAGCATTCTTTAGCTCGACTACATACAAGAGATATCATTCATGGGATGTTTCTTTGTTTATAGAGTTGCTTGAATTTCTCATTAAAAATATCTATGTGAAATTTGCAACACAATATATCAGCAGCATATAGGTATTCCAATGGGTACTAATTGTGCACCCCTGCTGGCTGACCTGTATCTGTTCTCTTATGAATATGACTATATGCAGGCGCTTTCAAAACCGATCC
>JAVTVY010048398.1:0-22967 GCA_036873755.1 Hanleya hanleyi | reverse complement strand
CGATATGGAAAATTCTAATTCCTGATATCGGGAATTGCAATTTCCGATATCGGGTATTGCAATTTCCTATATCGGAAATTGAATTTCCGATATCGGAAATTTCAATTCCGATATCGGGAATTCAATTTCCATGGAGATCTCATTGGATGTATCAACTGCTGTACATGTAAACTGCTCTCTCAATGTGACTGCCAGTGATATTGGTGCAGCATTCAGTCCGACTTCTCGGTATATTGTTAAAGGAATAATTTGAATTTTGTGCAAGTGGGGTATTAGAGCTGACATATATCCCAGTTTAACCAAATCTGTCATAATTTTGTTTCTTTCGAAGACATATTTTCACAAATTATTGTCAGTCAGATTTTAGCTGAAATGACTAAGTGTATAAGATCCATAAGACTTTCGACATTCGATTTATTTTCAATGAGCGCAATTAGGGAGTCTTCATCGATACCCAAATTAAAGAGCTGTGTCAGCTGTGGACATCTGTTCTAAATATTTAGAACAAATTTTATTTAACAATGTAATGTTGAAAAGTTATGTGCATATGAATAAAAGTTTCATACATATGGGGAACAGTCCTGCCAGCATAGCTTAAACTGTTTTTCTCTTTAAAGAGAGGTGGAATATCATGCCACATCACTCCTGAATGAAAGGTCACTTCCAGTAAAGGGGTTGCCACTGCAATGTAGAGAGGTCACTTCCAGTTGAGTGGCTGGCGGAGAAAACGTAAATCTTGGAATTTCATGAAGAAAAAAAATGCGAAAAACACTCAGTCACGTGGATAGAACTGGGCTAACCCTGGGTCAAATGGGTCATGCAGGGTCTCAACTTGAAGCGCGCTTCAATGTCGGTCAGGTGACTGAAGGGGGAATCAAAGACTAGGAATTCCCCCCCCCCCTAAAACAGACTTTGCAGGGTGTACAAAATCTGGAAAATGGAACCCATGAGTATTTTTTTTCTTGTGGCGCAAATTATAGTGTGTGGATATTTGTTCGATCTCTTGCAAGTTGAAACGTACTTTGGGAGTGGTCTCGAAGACATTGGTTGAATTTCACAGGAAAGTGACGGAGTGCATCACCATGAAGCATTGAGGTGTACTTTTTGGCAAAGGGTGGGCCATCCTGGGTCCAAATGGGCTGTGCATGGTCTCATCTTGAAGCACTCGTGGAGTAGACTACCCCTGGCGTGAATCGAAAATGACGTCATGGTTCGCATGCGCAGTTGAGAAGTATTACTGAAAGGATATTTTGGGGTGCACAGGGGTAAATGGGCTTTGCAAGGCATCATATTGAAGCGGTCGTGGAGTAGACTACAACTGGGGGGTTTGAAATGGAGATGACGTCATGAAGAGTCCAGGAGCAGTAGCGAAGAGGGCATTTTTGGGGTGTGTTTGAGCTATACAGGGGCCATTCCTGGTCTCAATGGGTGATGGAGGGTCTCGTCTTGAAGCCCTCGTGACTACTAATATCCAAACCAATTGTATTCTCTACCACATGTGTAGTGTCAAATTTAGGACAGTATACGAATTGTCATTCTCATGTCATCAGATTGTATATTCCCTATTGTTATGTTGTTTATCGACGGTTTCGAGGTTAAAAACTCTGACGTTGGGAGAATGACTAATTGTGTACTACTTGACCATGATGCATGGCAAGTAAAATTATGATGTCTGTTATTTGTCTGTGAAAGGATGATTTTTATATAAATTTCACAGTGAAAGCCCCACATTTAGGCAAGGCCTTCCCCGTTTTTTGTTTTTGTTTTTTTTTAATTTGAGCTGCAAGAAGCCCGTTTGGGAGATTTTTACTCACCGTATATAAATCTGTCAGAAGGTCCGGTTACTCACAGGTATGTGTATTCCGATATGAATAACATGAGATAATAAATGTGCGCATTTTATCGAAATGGATTGAGCATGCCAAGAGAAAGTAGGACAATTTACGGAGATCGAGAGGGGTGAGAGACATGGAGATTTCACCCATGCAACGAGACTCCGGGGACCCAGGCATGCGCCATACGATAGTGTGGTAGGGGAGTAAGGGTGCACACGTTCAACCAAGCGGTGGCTCCATCTTTGCGCGAATGGAGAGAACTCTGAATGGTACAGGAAAAACCTGGATGCCCACTCGGAACAAGACGCGGGGGTGACTGAACTATCGTTTTCTACAGGGTCCTGACCAGTGTAGGGTCAGTGATACACGAATGCGCACTTGGAGAGTACGAGAGAAAGCGCAGTTTCGGTGTGGATTGTGGGCCGTGCAGTCTAAACCTGTCGGGACGCGGCGAGGAGGGATAAAGTGGTGGATATAGCAACTTGGAAAGGTCAATTCCGGTAACTTGACTGGCGGGGGATTTCCCGGTAAAGTTTGAAACCGTTGGCTGATTTTGACGCTCTCGGCGAGTAGACTACGGTTGAGGTGGTTTGGACTGGAAGTGACGCCATTGTGTTCAGGCGCAGTCGAGGAGTAATAGAAAACAGGAACTTTTAGATCGATCTCTAGGGAACATCTTTGCTCTGAATGGATCTTGTCGGATGCCGTATTGAAGCGATCGTAGAGTGGACTACGATTAGAGTGGAACCAGAACAGTTGGATGACATTTGAATACGAACAAGAGCGAACATGGCCGAAGATTGACGCTACACAACGGTAGTTTCTTATAGTGCGGCTTCTGACTGGACAAGAGCGAACACCGCCGACAACAGCAAACAAGAATTGTAATTACAAGCGTCTAGTCCGTCATTCATAATCCAGCCGTCGTTCATTAGAGAATATCCGCATCCACAATCCAAAGACCTATTCCATTTTTCCATATAACAGTATTAGCACCAAATTCAAAAAGACAATCATGATTGTGTCTGTTCATATGAGTACCATGAGGTTCTTGAAGTACATGGGTTCATACGGCCCCTAGCCCCGGGTTAAGCGGAATTAGACACAAGTTACGAAACGTAGCGCCATAGATCTTGCACGCTACGTTCGTATTTTGCTATCAGCATGCGATATGTATCGCCAAATTTGAGAAACTTTGAGTGTAGGCGCTTGGTGGAATAGCCCTGTTTTATAAGTTTCTGCACCAGTGTTTTGTGACGTTGATTAAAATCGTCACATTTAACACAGGATCTAGCAAATGCTACTAAGCGAGATATTTATACGCCATATGCAGGTCCCACTGGAATATTACTGTCCAGAAAGGGATAGTTTACGATGTCGAAATTGTAATCATCTCTTTTGTCACCCAACGCGGCTTGCCAAGGTTGGGTGTGAGGTGATGGAGGGGATAATATAATGTGTAATACGCAATATTTTGGGCAACAACTGACTACTGACACGACCAATATTTCAGGGTAAAGTTATTGGTTCTAGACTGGCCTGGTGTGTTCACGGAGAGAAAATGTGCTGTTTTCTGTTCGAAATAGGCGATTTTGCACAAATCCACTACTTCAAGATGCTGTTATTCAAACACCCTAAAACCCAGAGAGGGGAAATTACTCAGACCATAAGACATGATATACTTCAATAGCTCTGAAAAGCGTACGGCTCATTTTGACTCGATATTTCGACTCCTTATTTTGCCATCCTCCGGCTAATTGAAACTTTCTTTCGTAGGTGGTATTTCATTTTGGCACTTCAAAGCGCACCTCATGGTGCCAAGGAGAGAGAAAGAGAGAATAAACTAAGTTTAATGTCGCGTTCGGCAATATTTCAGCTATATAGCGACAAATAAACAAAATTCTATGAATTCTAACAAAAGCAAGTCAACAACCCAGCAAACCATAAGTAATCAACACAACACACCAAAAGACATGCACATGCATTAAAACTCATGCCACAAACTGATTTCTCTCAAATAAACTAAGATACAGTCTTCTCTCACTCGACTAAAAAGATCATCTGAAATAACTGCTCGATAAAAAGAATCTCTTAAAATCTTAAAATCTATACAGTCAATAAGAATGGGTTCCACTGTGAGATCTCCATGGTGGCCAAAATCTCACTGAACCGCGCCAGGTCCATTTCGATATTTTGTGTATTCTTAATTGAGCTAAGATAATTTCCTGAGTTCACAGAAAACGTTTGATTAGACACCAATTTTACACAAAATCGGTGTCCTAAAACGGCGATTGAAATTTGACGATAAACACAATGTTCAGTGAAATAAAACGTTCTGGTCTATACTCAAAACAGACTGCCACTGAAAAATTGACATATTTAATATTTTGCATTGTCTTGTTAATAATTGTCATAGCACTGTACGATCACTGACTGATAGAACATAGCCAAATGTCCAGTTCACCCGAGGCGGGCCGACAGGCTAGTTAGAGCCGTGTGGATATACACCATGCACATTTGCATTCAATCGCCACAATCAACCCTATTGGGTTAGAAAAAGCGGTTTTCTCTATTATAAATTTACCAATAAACTAACATCAGATATTAGAAAAATAGACTCGATCTAATATATGGAGATTTTTGCATGCTAAAAGGGTATCATCTAAAGGAGGAGTTTGGCGTGTGGACTGCACATGCGTAGTCTAGACGGTGATATTCCTGCGTTTGCACTACCCCATAACGGCGGAGGGTCATATTGAGCTCCTGGTGTGACGTCAAACAATCCTTATTTACAACCAACATTTCTTTTTTCCACATTCCGTCCTCCACAAATCCTCAGAGATCTACGCTTTGTATACTACTGACGCATTGGGCGTGCAGGTCCTCTGTCGGCTTCACCAGAATAACTTTTCTTCCCATTCTTCAACGTGGAATGTCCTAACGATATACGACAAAGTACGAACGTAGCGTGCAAGATCTATGGCGCTACGTTTCGTAACTTGTGTCTAATTCCGCTTAACCCGGGGCTAGGGGCCGTATGAACACATGTACTTCAATATCCTCATGATGCTCATATGAACAGTCACAATCAAAGCGTGACTGAGATACATCTTTTTTGGATAACGACTCTAAAACGAATATTACGGATTAAGAATACTGATCAGCGATACGGATTTGATATTTTTGGAACATCATGATGTCTTGCCGGCATCATTGAAAACTGTTGACCGCTTCTCTCTTGCAGGAAACAAGCCTATGTTTATGTATACTATGATTGTCTTTTTGAATTTGGTTCTAATACTGTTATATGGAAAATAGAATAGGTCTTCGGATTATGGACGCGGATATTCTCTAATGGACGACGGCTGGATTATGAATGACGGACTAGACGCTTGTAATGCTTTCAAAAGTTGACAAAATATGCTTTAGGCTCAATTCTTTGAACGATAAATCTTGCAAATTTTGTTAAATTTATACCTGGTTCCAGAGACTGTGATTGTGCGGTCTCTGGTTTAAAATTTAATGCACCCGAAATTCTCTTGTAGGAGCTACTGCATTCTATTGTTCCGCTTCATCATCGCTGATATAAAGATACAGATATCTGGGCATTGTTGGAAAGTGGAGACTTTGCACATTCGGATTTAATTGCTTTTGGCCACCATAGATAAGCTTGCATAACTTGTTTCACCATGCCGATAAGCCGGGTCTTCATCTTAGCTTATCCGATAGACGAATGATATATTCCCGTTTATCTTTTAGATATCTTGGGAAGACGGTTGTATTAGGGATTAATGTCTGTAAAAGTCGCCTGATGTCTGCAGGCCCGACCTGTCTGTCAATCAGAATTCTAATCATATTACGTTTATCAGGCTAACATAATGATCAACCAATCACAACGTGCATATGTTTCGCCAAGACAAAAGTGCTGCATGCGTTATAACCAAGCATACAGTGTACAGCTAGAATCAGTTCACTAAATTTGCTTGTGGGAGAAGTACACGTAAGAAAAAATACTCGCGTTTCGACATGTTGGAGTGAGGAAACGGCATGCTGTTGGATCGAACGGAACTATCGTGCACCCATATGTATCTTGTGTAAATTTCAGCAAGGAGAAGTTAAACATGTGTATTCAATTTCTTCGCTACCCAGAGTGTGGGGTACTCGGATATGGATAGTAAATTAAGGCCGCATTTGTGACAAATTTGAGACAGGACAGTATGAAGTTTTACTTCTGTTTCATTTTTCTGTAAATTATATTACATTGAATTGTGTAATATTTCTACGTGTATTACCGGTGAATCACGTAGCTTATTTTATACGTTGTATTGGGAAGAGTTACGATGTCCTCTATATTACATGTGTTCTTCGTTTCCATCTTATGCTACAGGGTGACTCCTGATTCCTGAAACGACGAAGTGGAAATCGCCAAGAAGTAGAGCTTTCTAACCAATCCATTGTAGTTGGCATTGTATGAAATAAGCAAAGAAACCCCGCACAGTTTCCCTTGCACTTGTCGTGTTACGCCACGTGTTACACACTCATATTATCCACGAGAGCGTGTTGAATGATCAAAATAAAAATTATATTCCCTACACACAATAAAACCATATCACATTTTCATATTTGCATTAATTTCCAAAATGAAATATTACTATTGACAACATTTAAAGGATATTAAACTGTTGGTAAATGAAAATATTTCCAATATATTTACAGCGCAGTCATTCCTTAACATTTGCATATATTTGCAGTATTTACCAAACTGGTTGCAAAAGTTCAGTTCTGCCATATATTTGCTGATCATATAAAATGGAATGGCATACCCGTATAACCATCAGTGAAAGGGATAAACTGAATATTTGCTCTCATCGAAATATGCATATATTTACCAGACGGTGAAATAACTTATAATGCTTCATTTGGTTTTCTTTACAGTCTAGATAAAATTAGATGAAATCTTAATATTTGCCGTGTATCAGAATTACCATTTCATGATGTCAAATCTTAATATTTGCCATATAAAAGAATTACCTTCTTATGACGTTAAAAAGCATAATGAACGAGTATGAGACGTACCTCTTGGGGGAAGCCGGTTGATGGAACTTCGACATTGCATTTTAGTGATAGGTTAAATTTAAATAAATATTCATATATACAAATACTTTGTCATACCTCTCGAATGTATTCAAAGAGTTTTATTTGATTAAATTTAAGGCAGTCTTGCCATAATTGGTTATTTTACATTTCCTGTTGTATGGAATATAATTTGATACTAAATATTCCATACCTGTGACCATACTATTTTGGGTATATGAAATATAGGATGCCTTATCTATAATATATATCCCGTAAATGTATTTGTCATCTTGGCCTCTCCAAGCTGCAATGTACGGGTCATACGCTATGAAATACAAACATCCGCACTAGAGGGCATCTATGTAAAGAAGTGCAAACAGTGGCCTCTCCCATTAATAAGCAATACATTTTCCCAGTACGTGAAATCCGCCTTTTTGTGCAGCCATCTTTAATTTCCCATGAAACATTGTTATCACGATTTTTCAGGAACTACTGCATGGATCTTTCTCAAATTTGGTACACAGGTTCCCCCTGGGTCTAGTTGTGCAAGATACATTTTCTGGTCCGATTCGAAAATCCAATATGGCCACCAGGCAGCCATCTTGGATTTCCCCATGAAACTTTATTGTCAATTCTCAGGAAGTACTGCATGGATCTTTTTCAAATTTGGTACACAGGTTCCCCTTGGGGTCTAGTTGTGCAAGATACCTTTTCTGGTCTGATTCGAAAATCCAATATGGTCACCAGGCAGCC
Organism: Hanleya hanleyi; assembly: GCA_036873755.1. Taxonomy (NCBI): domain Eukaryota; kingdom Metazoa; phylum Mollusca; class Polyplacophora; order Lepidopleurida; family Hanleyidae; genus Hanleya; species Hanleya hanleyi. Next base: position 15,303 of record JAVTVY010048398.1, on the reverse strand, counting down.
TTCTTGGATTTCTCCATGAAACTTTATCGTCATTTCTCAGGAAGTACTACATAGATCTTTCTCAAATTTGGTACACAGGTTCCCCTTAGGATCTGGTTGTGCAAGATACCGTTTTCGGTCCGAATCGAAAATCCAATATTGTCACCAGGCGGCCATCTTGGATTTCCTCATGAAACTTTGTTATTGCGATTTCTCAGGAACTACTGCATGGATCTTTGTCAAATTTGGTATACAGGTTCCCATTGTCATCTAGTTGTGCAAGATACATTTTCTGGTCCGATTCGAAAATCCAATATGGCCACCAGGCGGCCATATTGGATTTTCCCATGCAACTTTGTTATCGTTATTTCTCAGGAAGTACTGCTGGGATCTTTCTCAAATTTGGTACATAGGTTCCCCTTGGGGTCTAGTTGTGCAAAATGCCTTTTCGATCCGATTCGAATATCCAAGTTACGCTTAAAATTAATACGGTATTCCCTAGTTGTGACGTTGCATCACAAGTGTTGGCGGATCAAACGGTGGGGCATATTCTATATATTGACTATAGAGAATATCCATACCTTCACCTTCCATATCAAGGAGTTCAAATAATTCGGAATTAAAATGTGTTTCTTCAAATTTTAAATCAGTTTTCTTTAGTCCATGCAGTTGCAAGTGAACTGCCCCACCCTTTCGTCTGCCGGCGGGTCGGCTACATGAATGGACATCACTCTTGTGACACAACGTCACAACTTGACAACTGTAGACTACAGCCTGTTTCGATCCAAGGGAGATAATCTGGATTCAGACACTTTCGAAGTTTCGACATTATCTCGCGGACCGGATCCCTTCAGTATTAAGTATTGTACCATCTTACTATTTTCGAGCATGGTATCTTATAAAATAGATATCTCAAACTAGACCAGTAAACAGAACAGAATTAGCGTTCGTTCCTTATTATAAAATCTTAAGTATGTTTCATAGCTCAATGCCAAAATGTCAAAGAGATTTGTCTTCGCTTATAAAACAAAAATACTACAAAACGAAGACGAAGGATCCTCCGTACATATACATTCACTTTCAACCTAATTTTGCTCATTTCTCTTGTACTATAACAACCGACATAAGAACAGTTTCTAGAAATCTTGAAACTCCTGAAACTTAGAAAGATTATATCTTGGTGTTTTCCAGTGCCCCTTTTTCGATCTTTTTCGCTCAGATTCGAAATTAAACAAAATTACAAATCAATAGTTCGTTCTTAGTAACAAATGGATAAAAAGATCCTCTTGTTATTAGCTTACAATTATCGGACAATGGTGGGCGCCAAGATCCTTCAGGATCTCTCGTTTTAATTCAAACACTTCAAGACGGTTGATCTTCCCCGCTACTATCAAACAACTTGTTTGTCAAACAATCCAGCTAATAACAGTAATACTGTCGATCTGCTGAAGATCAGACATTGAATTTACACATATTGTGAGAAGACAGAACCGTCTTTCTTCGAAGCTGCAACCCACATGAGGACAGAACTACGACCTCTTATCGAGAATCTTTCAGCTATTTCACTGTTGGAAAATATCTGTTAAATATATGTAATGTAGTAGGCGCAGCTATGATTATGTGACAAATATGTGTCTGAAAAATGATCGAGAATTCTTATATGGACACCAAATGGGGAATCTCTCAAACCATCGATTTGGTAACCTCATCTTCATACACAAAATACAAATTTAACACAATAGCAAGTGTTTTCTCTTTTACAAATATTGCGTATCATAATACCGGGCCAGCTTCGGGTCAACATCGGATCAACAACCGGACCAACTTTGGGTCAACATCGGATCAACAACCGGGCCAGCTTCGGGTCAACATCGGATCAACAACAGGGCCAGCTCCGGGTCAACATCGGATCAACAACCGGGACAGCTTCGGGTCAACATCAGATCAACTCTTCACATTCCAGTTCTGTTCGACGACGATGGCTCGATAATTCAGATGTAGATCTATACCATTGCGAATATTTTACTTTCTCTCATGTTTCATCTTAGAGCGACATTTAACATAAATCACATGTAATATGATGTATATTTCTATGCACCAACGCCACGAAAAGTAAGCATATATGATATTGAAAAAAGAATCCTACAATCGAACCTGCCCACTTGGAGTACCGTTAGAAACGAAAATTACAATGCGAGCACGCTATCAACCCCACTACGTACAATGTTGCTTTTCAAAATAACCCACATAAACACACTTGGTTATTGCCCCTGTTGCCTTGTGATATTCTTCCGATATACTGATAGCTACAAACTTCGCCAAATTTTATGGCAATTTCGCCTTTCAATATATATCATAGTGAAAAAATGACACGACATACTTTCATCGTCTGAAGTTATGACAGAGTTACTTCCCTTGAGCGAAGGTGTTCGCTGGATAAGGATAATTGTGTATAAAAAAAGAATATTATGAATCAAAATTGAATCTGAGAGAAAATACGACATTTACTATTCGATTAAGCAAATTCTAACGAAACAAGCAGTAAATTGTTCAGTATCGTCTTCAAAAAGTTGTCCATTCTCCATCGCCAGGCTACAAAAACACTTGAACCGAGCAGAAATTCTTCATCAGCTAGCAGTCAACAGGCGCAGTGTTATCTTTCAGCCACATTAGATTAAAGTAAAATAACTACCGAACGCGTCAAAAATAGCCACGGTTCTGCCTAACTGCTGAGATGACCTACCAGATACATCAGCAGCATGATCAATTTGGATTACTGAGAGCCACCTTTATCAATGTCCGTTGGACGCGACGTGCGTCCGTGAGTGAGTGAAACAGCACGATTGTAGGCTTCTGTTGTACAGGTTAAAACATGGAAAGGACGTTCCGGGCATGGCATCGCAACAAGGCGTTACAATGGAAATGTAGCAAATAGTCCAGTGGATGGGTGCTGAAATATGTGATGAAAGTATGGAACTTGGTACACATATACTACACACTATGGATAACATTTTTAACATTGGAAGCCCTCCATATTCGTCCTGTGTCAGCCCGGACGAACTTTTTCCAAGATGACCTCCGTGATAATTCGGCGGTATGATGCTATCAAATAAGACCTCATTTACAGTGTAATGCTACCTATTTCCCCTATATTCGCCCAAAGGATAAGCAAAAGCTCAACATTCAATCTGGAGAACTTTTTTGACGACTAGGGTCGAGTTTAACTTATCTAGCCTAGTGGGAGGAAGTCCCTAGAAGTATTTTATTTTGGTGAAACTAATTATTCTCCGTAATAATTTTTCTTGGAGAAAAAGGATTGTTTTTTTTTTTAAAACTAGTTCGAACATTTGTCGTTTGGGCAGCCAACTTGATATTTTTTACATTTGCTGGTAGATCTTGACCCAGATAAATAAGGAAGTACATTTATTCCCCCTAGCGCTAGGGGTAATGAAATATTTAAAGGAGGTGGCGGGGGCGGGGGAGCATGGCTGTAACATCAAATCGTGTAGGTACCAGGGCTGGAAACAAAACCATAAACAACTTGTCTCTCTCCATTACTCTTTTTTTGCCCAAATTGAATATTCCCTATCATTTCATCTCTCTGGTTGGGTGGAGGCGGGATAATACAGTAAAATCTTATTACACACGTGGCCTTAAGGAGAGCTATCTCCTTAGAGGGTCAAAACTGGCCATTTTTTTTATTTCTTCATTCAAATATTCACTATTTCCTCTAACATTTGGTGAAAAAATGAAATAAAAATTATAAATAGAAGTGCTTCAATATTAGGATTAAAAATTTAGTTTCCGAGGCACTGGAACAATTAAACAGATTGCCTTAGCTTGGGCTTGGCAGTTTTCATGAAATTTCAATTGAAGCTATTGTTTTCATTTTAATTTTTTAAAATTGGAATATTTTCTACACAGTAGCAGCGTCAGTTATACAAATCATATAGTTGGAATCCCTACGATGTATGCTTTCATAAAATATATAGTTTATTATGGTTATCTTGTATATTTATTGATACAGACGACAAATTGTCATGGGGGTGCAAAAACTGCCTCCTTAAACGACCTTTCCTGCAATAGGATCACGAATGACCTCAATTAGATCTCTGAAAGAGGTATTTGTGCACTTACATAATTTTTTATTTCCACCATCAATGAAATTGAAAACAAAAGTTTTATCTCCTCCATGCAGAAAACAACACATTCATCAGGCTTTTTTACGCATATAAAGGGCGATTGAAAGAAATATTTCGAATTTTCCATTGCTATATCTCAAACAAGGAAAAGTAATTGTTATAGCGGGTCTTCATTCGGACACTCCAATGTGTTCCTTGATCTACTCAAATGTCTCAGACATAAAGAGCAAGAGTTTTAGAGACAGTAATCGCATAATGCATTGACAAATTGGAAGACTACAGATACATATTATATCCCGATAAACTCAATTATTAAATAATAGCTCTTGACCAATACACGCATTACTATACGCATTTGAAAGTAAAAGCAAATAATGTACCGTTTTCATTTCAAATTTCAACTTGTCATCATGAATTTACTCTTCCTATGCTGCTCCGATAGAAACATCGAATCTATCTGACAATATGCTCCAACGAATATACAGATATTTGATACCCAAATTTTTAATAATGTGTATTGTTGGGAGTACAATTACCATCACCATTTAACATCGTTCTAGGTTGAATTCCGCCACAATACTTGAGATCCTATTACAATAAAATTATAATTCTCAGGTGTACATGTGCGATGCACGGAGCAGCTGTATTGATTTTCGTTGTATCCAGGAAAGAATGCGTTCAACAGTATAAATTAAGAACTAGAACAAAAAATAAGTAATATTCATTATTCTTTCAAATAATTAAACGTAACATTAAATGGGTCTGATTAAAATATAAGCGTACATGACGTCAAGAGGACAGAATTGTCTCATTATGATGTTACAAGTTCCAAGCTGAGGTTCTATCAAGTAAGTTAGAAGAAATCTACCAAAACAACATAGAAATGTCATGGCTAGGCTTAGATGCGGAATGGAACACTCTTTGAAGAAAGGGGAAGATTTGAAAATATACCCATTGAAGAAGAAATGTTTCGTTTGTCAGAATGCCCTCGAGTAGGTAGATGGATTTTTCCCCTGTTCATTCGACGTTTAATTACTAAAGTTAATTCGCGGTTCGCAATGAACATATTCGACGTTCATAAATTGGTCCGCATCTCACAGTTCGTTATTCGAAAGGAGCAGCTATCGCTAGACCGCCAGAAATTGCCACTTGAGTTTAACAAGACAAAACTACTTTGTTTATAGAAAGTTTTTGAGAGAAAATAATTAAAAACATTGTTTGTAAATAACTAAGCTTGATCTTGTATGTATATCACTTTGTATCCTTTATGAATTATTTCTATCGTTCTTTACAGTCTATCAGAACTCTGTATGGCGTGGTTCGTATAGTCGTTGTACATGTAATGTACATGTATTGTATGATTTGTATAATATGAGAGGAGACGTAAAAACGACTATACCTCTAGTATTACTACTGTAAATGTAAATGAGTCCTCTCCCAAGTAGTTATTGTTTCTCAGTTAAGCAGTTGAATTATGTAATGTCATGTTTTCTGTTCTTCTTGGCGATAGTCAGCATCATCAATATTTGCCGCGGAATGGTTCACGTAATACAAAAGTATCCAAGACGACCATCACATAATGGCAACAATGAGTACAGAATGTATCAGTATCCTCTTGACCTTCCCCGACGGACTGATTCGGGTCGTAGTGACTTTGGACAGGATAAGTTTTCTCGTCCTCCTCCAAAATTAAAATTTTGAGTACAGCCAACGAGAGCGCTCGATACGAAGCGCGACGGTTTCCGCATTTGCCAATCACGACTTATGTTACACGGCTACTTAGCATTCTGTTAAAGCGCTATGCAGACTGCTCAGGTCTATAGTGTGTCACAACCCCTTGTTTGGGAAGAAGAGTGGCCGTATATTTTGAGGACTATTTCAGTGTAAAACTTGCCGTCTCCCTAGGACTTTGCTTCAAAAATTCTTTGGAGATCGAGGTTAACCAGGATGGTGCTAATACAACTGTTATTCTGCCTGAGTTTCTTTGCTCCGGTCTTCTCCGTCTTGTTCCAGGCTGCCCTCAAATCTGCCCAAGGACAAGTTTTAATTCACGACCGTCCATTCTCCGTGTTTCCTGTCCCGAACTCTGGACTCTGCGCGGTGGAGTGTGAGAGACGAGGAAAAGCAGAATGCAAAGCATTTAATGTGAAACAGAACAGTGTAGGAATGTCGTGTGAATTGTTTCATGACAGATCTTATAAGTTGTCAGATCTACAAACATGGAATGCAACAAATGAGCGATATTTTGGAATGGTAAGCCTAACATTTTCTGTATATCGAATGTTTGCGTACGTGTTTGTATCACAATTTTGCTCAATTACGGGGCAGTGCTTTCTTGTATCCATACAAACTATACATTTTCTGAAAGCCCTTGATTCAAGGAATTTAGAAACATAAATAAATTTCTCGAATTCATTACAACAATCGATTTATTGAAAGATAAATGACGTCATTTAGAAAAGTATAGTCCTCAAAACGACGCGCTAAGAACTCTTTTTCATCAAACAAACTTGCTTTTTTGGAAACTGAATAGAAGTAGACTGAGAGTTAACATAGAATCCATTAACCAACTCACTTGAATTGTCTTTATTCATTGTAATAATTATTTTCACGCCTTCGTGTATCTCAACATATATTTTAGAAAAATCTTATTTATTCAGAATTACAATAATTGAGGTGCAGTCTCCGCCACAATTCGGGGAGCAGGAGTCCCCATAATACATTGCACTGGACAGGATCCGGTCAAGTTCACAAGACGAGAAAAATTGAAATACTATTGTTGTTGCTTCGACACATGTCTCCTATGAAAATATATTCCATACAGTATGCGTACACATTAAAATAGTACCGAACACCGACTTCACGAGAAAGGACGCTACTGCGAGGGTGTTGAAAACTGGAGACTGCATGAACCCAGAGCCGGAACCTGTCCAGCGAGAGCGGGTCGAAATTTGCAACGTGTGCTCGGCGAATGGTTGGAGGATTGGTGAAAAAATCGAAACTTTGACATAAACAGCGTAAATCTGGCGAATCAGATTGATTCTCGAGTATTTCTTTCCCCGGTTCGTGAATCTCTGAATGATTGCCTGTTTTCTTCAGCTTTGTCGACTACCTGTATTGTAATTCGAACAGTGGACCATTTCGGACGAACTAACATGAATCTATGCAAATTCCTGGAACGTCAATGCGAATGAAAAGCTATTTCATTTTCAGAAAACTATCGGGGGAATTTTTCTCGAATTTGCAAAATGTTTGCAACAGCATTGTTCACTGAAAAAAAAAATTCATTAAAATTTAAGGAATATTCCCCGATTTTTACACCAGCAGAATATTCCTTAAAATTCAGTAAGTATTATATTCCCCCACATAACTAAGGAATATTTCTTAACATGCTACGGAATATTCCGCTGGTGTAATAGTCGGAGGATATTCCTTAAATTTCCAAGTAATGTTTTTTCTGTGTAGTCAGTCGATATGCCTTGATTTGCTGCTTTTTCAAGTCGTAGTTCACTTAATGGCGTAAAAATGCCTTGTTATGCTATTCACAAGGTTTTTTGGCAAAGAAATCAAGCTATTGTCTTTGTTTTCAGAAATGCAGCTTTCAATCGCTTCAAATATATCGTGTGAACACTCCGTGTCGCAAATACACGATCCATCGTCTACCACGAGTGTTCTATGAATTATAAAATAGTCATGAAACGCTGCCCGAAGGCTAAAAAATGTTCCTCCCATGTGCATTCCTGAAGCGCGCTCTTGGCAGCGTTTTGTTGAGATTAGATTATCAGAAGAACTTATTGCGATCGGCACTTTGAATCAACCCTCTCTTATAGCAGCTGTCTTTCGTATTTACTGTGGACTCTGAACCTTCATGTCACAAAACGTCGAGCATAAACCGTCATACGTCACTTTGGAGAAAAAACCTGACCTCGACAACAACAACAACATGCTGAAACCGCAGACCAATTTCCAGACAATGTAAGCCGACACGAGACGTCGATAGCGACGATGCTGGGCTCTTTTCGTCAAGATCTGCTGTCCGGAAGACATTTTGGTGAGAAACCACGTTTGAGGTCTGACCATAGATGGTCAATTACTTCATCTAGGAGTTACAAAAACTGTGGCGTTTTTCGCCTACAAATGACGCCCATGGCAGAAAGTCAGCCTACCAAGAAACATTACATGACTACGATGTGGTCGCAATCAGTTATGAATTCCAAACGGTTACCAGTGTCACCTTCGAGGAGAAAAAAAAATCATTTTTCATTCGCATTGCCGTTTCCGAGAATTTGCATATATTAATACATTATTCGAATTCCAATACATGTAGATTGTCGAAAAAAGCCCAAGGAAATAGGGAATCGATCGGACACTCACGGACCTTCGAAAGAAATACTCAAGAATCAATCGAATTCGTCAGAAATTCACTGCCCTGTCAAGGTTCCGAATTTTATACCAATGCACCAATCATGGTGGCCGAGACGGCATACTCCAATTGACGTTTTTGCGATTTTTGTTTTCTTTTCTCCTTCAAATTTCAACATAATGCAATTAAAGAACCGCAGTATAACTTGAAGTTAGTATTTGAAACACATGGTGTTACTTATTAAATCTTCCACACTATAGTCTGTCCATTTTAATTAGTCGTCTACTTTGGAGCTTGTCAATAATCAGCAGTTAACTCTGCATAAATTTTCTTTTTTGCATCGTGTAGAATAAACTGAACTCAACAAAATGACTAGCATTGAAATAACTTTGTAATTCTCTCCATATAAAACTCCAGTACAGTTGTTTCACGTACCGGGACTCCATTGCATAAGGAGATGTCATAATGTATTCGTGTTGTCTAGTATAAAGGTCAACAATGCCGTGTATGGTCATAGAGGTGTGGGCGGTTTATAATTTGGTCATTTCACTGGGCTTGGGATATAAGCGACACTCTCACGGACCGCCTGTTATTACTAGATGCGGCATCAATGACCTTTGTGCCAGAGAGCATGAATACATTATGACGTCTCCCTATGTAATTGAGGTCCGGTACATAAACAACTGTACTGGCGTTTGATATGGAGAGAATTAAAAAGTTAGTTCAAGCGTGATATATTACCGATATCGCAGAGAAATTGTAGTCATTCTGTAGAGTTCACTTTGTTATACGCGCTGCAAAAAAGAAAATTGTTGCAGGGTTAATTATTGATTTTTTACAAGCTCCAAAGTAGACGACTAATTGAAATGGGCAGACTATAGCTGTGAAACAGCAAAAACATAAGAACGTACTCTCCATGACTATATCGCCTATTGTACTGAGATCATTTTTAACCTATTTGCATGCCCATCAGAGCAGAGAATCATAGATAAATTGAAAACGACGACAATGAGACTGTTATAAGATAATATTCTGCTTCAATGTGTATAATAGATAAACCAGACTGTACAGTTTGGCATAGACTGGTCCTGGACTCGCAATCTCGTCCCTGTCCTTGCACCCGCTAATCTTCTTTACCAAACCGAATAACCTATCAATATTCAACAATATTTGTCTTGAAACGCCATGTTGTAACACATAAACTCCCATGTTCTACTGTCTTTTGCAGATGTGTGATGGTGTATCTCTGAGGTCTGGGGTTAAAGACGTCAGTATTGATGGTCAGGTGATTGTCACTTTGATCGATGTGGACCAGAAGGTTTACCAGCAGCGATCAAATGGAACCTTGCAGTTCCTAGGTTCAGTCTCTGCGGTCTTTGATGGAATGGACGACGAGGCGATGGACATCACTAGTACATATGTGACACCTTTGGGGCGGGTCCATTTGATACGATCAGGTTTTTACATTGCATCCTTTATTTATGGTGTTCTATTTCGACCATTCTTGCGTCGCGCGACGTGGCCCTTCCCGTCGGGCGTCGCGTCGCGTTCTTATAATGTTAAGAGATAGAACGCGACGCGAAGTCGCCCTTTTTGAACGCGACGTCGCCCTTTCGTTCGCGCGTCGCTTTTATCAACACGACGCGATGGGCGAAACGCAGTCTGCTATGCAAGATTGTCAAGGATTGTCTTTGGCTCACAAATAGAAACCTTGACGTTGTGAGGATGGGTATACAATAGCAATTAAAAATAATGAAAATGCTGGTGCATGGAAACCAAAACTCATTTAGCGATAATTTCATAACAGGTATCATTCCAAGTGTGGACTAATATTTAACACCATTTAAAAGCTATACGATAATGCAGGATAATCATTATTCATTTAGGCCGACATTAACTTCATCGATAGTGGCAGGGCTTATTCATGAAATGGTGGCCTCACCATACGACCTAAGTCGCAACTGCTGATCCCTAAACAGGCGCAGCTCGATTTTGTCCTGAAATACCGGAAGGCGACGCGAAGGGCAAGTCGACGTGCGACAGGAAGCGTGACGTCGTGGGCGACGTCGCGTCGCGTCGCGTTCTATCTCTTAACATTATAAGAATGCGACGCGACGCGCGACGAAAAGGGCGACGTCGCCTTCCCGTGTGCAGACGCAAAAATAGCCCAAATAGAACACCATATTTACTCCTATCTTTTCAAGTCGGACATACATTGGGTATATGTCTTCGTGTATGCTATGCATTGGTCAGCCATCGTAGATTCATTTTCAGTTCCTGAATGTCAAGCCGCCATGTTCGACGATCAAATGGCGATTAAAACAGAGCAGGAAGAAGTTTGATAAATCTGCAGCCAAACAGTGGTCAAACATAATTACAACAAAAGGCCAGATGGGCATTCAATTAAATATTTTTATTTGATTAACCAACAAGGAAATGAAAAAAATTTAACAGAATGTCGTACAGTATATGTATGTCAAAAACCTTCGGCTTGCCACAGTACTGCAAAAGAATGTAGCAAGCAGCTTAAAGAATTTTAATTGTTCATAAACTTTATGATAGGAGCTATATTCCTAGGGTTGCTGTACAACTCTCCACAGGTTCCTTCATCCCTTGTTCAGTATTGTCCACTCCTCCTGAAATCCATACGTTTCACACACGACAAAGCCGTCCAATTCCAACGACGATCGACGCCTAAGTCGAATTTCTGTAATTCGAAGCAAGGAACAACACCGTCGACTCTACGGTGAAATTACACGTCGTCAGGGACCTTTGACCAGTAATTCTGTGCTCCAATAACTAGTAATTCCACTCAAACACGTTTGCGTGAGAACACTTGTGGACAGTCCAAATGTTCCTCAACCAGTTTCTCGCACAATGACAGCCTCTCTCAATATTACAGACTGTCACTTGTTCATATAATTCAAATCACATGCCGGGTATCACACTGTTATATCACTGTCTGGTAACAAGCTGAAGGATTCTTTCCTGCTACCGACAATCTCACATATATACTTCACATATAACTTCCCAAAAAATGATGCCATCCAGAGAACAATAAACTACTTTCCGGAAGATTCTCCACATCACTAGTGTTTTCCATGCTGCATAGTAAACACATGGGTCATCTAGAACCTTCTCAAGAGTTCTATGCCAACATTACAGTAAACAGCAAGTGCAGAATGATGACACTGTAAAATAAATACAGAATAAACAAGTTTACAAATTACTGCTGCCAGAAAGCCACACAAAAATATAAACTACTATATCTACTTAATATAATAAACTGAATTACAATTGAGAAATTTAGGACGAGAGTATAGTATAACAGGATATACACGGGTATGTTTTTGGCTGGAGTGAAAGACATGTCAGGGAGAGGAGGCATATTTTTCCTGCTTATCATTGTCCCGAATTGGAATAAATTGTTTCTTGAAGAAAGGAGGAGTGAATAGAACGCCATATAATCACAAAAAAAAAGAGAAAACAACAACATCGGAAGAAATGCTGCAACTCTTACGAAGTATGATGTAGAATATACCCCACCATAATATATCGATAGAAATAGCTGGATTCCTGTTTAGTGTATAAAAAGCAACATAAAAAAATCTGGGTTCTATTATTTCCGAATTTAGATATCAGTTAACCTGTTTGTTTGAAAGGGAATCCAAATAGTTTCCAAAATAAATTCAGACTATCCTGTGGATATGCTTATCATTATTTTGAAACTACAGAGAGTTTTCTCCAAAACAAACTTTATTGTGTACATAAGGTTACAAATTGACCCCCGACCCCTCCGCATGGAACATCATGATGTCTTGCCGGTATCATTGGAACTGCTCACCGCTTCTCTCTTGTAGGAAGCTAGCTTATGTTTATGTATACTATGATTGCTTTTTTATACGCCCGCCAAAATGTGATGGCGGTTTCCGTCCGTCTGTCTGTCCGGGCGTCTACCCGTCCGTCCCTCGTGTCCGGTCTATATCTGGAACATTTTTCTATCTACAGTTCTAATTTTTGGTGAGTAAATACCCTACGAGAAGACGATGTGTCGCGTACTAAAATGAAGGTCGACGTCAGAGGTCAAATGTCACTGGCCTGAAAAACAGGAAATCACTGAAGTGTTTGTGTCCGGTCTATATCTGTGAACGTTTTCTATCCACAGTTGCAATTTTTTGTGAGTGGTTACGCTAGGAGGAAACGATGTATCGCGTTCCAAAATTGAGGTCAATGTTGCCTAAAATCAGGAAATCATTGGTCATTGACAGTTTTCTATCTACAGTTCTAATTTTTGGTGAGTGGATGCCCTAAGGGGGAACGATGTAGGTTGAGGTCAGATATTAAAGGTCAGTGTGACCAAAAAATCAGGAAATCATTAAAAATTTCTAACTGTTATGTAACTGGATTCAATAGGGGGAAATGAAGTGCCACATACCAAAAAATAGGTCAAGGTTGAAGGTCAAATGTCACTGTGACCCCAAAATCAGGAAATTATTAAAAATAACATTTTTTCGTGTCAGTAGATAAATCAGGCGGACACGATGTGTTACCTACCAAAATGTAGGCCAAGGTCAAATGTCAAGGTCACTGTGACCCCGAAATTGTGAAATTGTTAAAAATCATGATTTTTTGTGTCCATTGAGAAATTACGGGGAGACGGTTTTTCATGTACCAAACTTTAGATCAAGGTCAGTAGTCAAGGTCACTGTGACTCCAGAATCAAGAAATCTTTGAAAATTACTTTTTTTGTGTCAGTAGATACATTAGGGGGACATGATATGTCACGAACCAAAATTCAAAGCCGTGACCCCCAAAAGCATGAAATTCATAAAAATCTTGTGTCCTTTGATACACTGAGAGTAGACGATGTGTCGTGTACCAAAATTTAGGTCAAGGTCAAAGGTCAAGGTCGCTGTGACGCCAAAATCAGGAAATCATTAAAAATAACTCTTTTTCTGCCAGTAGATACATTAGAGGGACATGTGTTACATACCAAATGTGGGGCACAGGTCAAGGTCACTGTGACCCCAAAATCAAGAAATCATTAAAAGTCACATTTTCATATGCCTGTCAAAGACGATATTGTGTAATGCGATGTTGCGTTCTGTCCATTCATCCATTAACATTTGTTGTCCATGCGAGATCTCTAGTTTCAAGGTATGGATTGGTACAAACTTTGAGTATAACTTTACTCGCATGGCAAAGAGGAGCCATACATTTTGAGATCAATTTTTCAAAGGTCAAGGTCACAGTCCCCCAAAACTGAATCAAGTTTAGCTATGTGTTAGGTTGAAATATTCAGAGTTCTCTCCACTACATCTCTCCGGGTACTCCGGCTTCCTCCACCAACCAAACTGACTGTCACCATATGAGTGAAACAAACTTGAGTGTGACATTAAGCCAAATTCCCTCCTCCCTCCTCTCTCCACTACATGTATATGGCATTTGTCCTGTGGGATTGTCTCCCATGTTTGAAACAGCTACATTTAGGTAAAATGTTGTGAAAAAACCTTCACATACGTTTACTAATTTAACGGGGAGAGGGGTCCTTTATGGTCTTCATACCTGTTTATTAACTCAAAAACAATGGTTTACTTCATCACTTTCTTCTTCCTTCATGAAAAATTCTCTCGTCTGAAAGGAATCCATTTGCAGGAAAACTACTATTCTCTTGTGTTCGACTATTGTCGATTTCAGTGTGGGATATGTGAGCTCTCAGCTCTTACTTCAAGGTCAACTAGTTACAAAGAGTTAAGCTCATTTTAGTTTATCACTCAGTACAAGATTTGATATATGTTACATTCTCAGAAGCACAAAATTGTAGACCGTTCTCTGGATTGCTAGCTACCAATTGGAATCAAGGCTATTAAACTACCTTGAAATTTGGACCAATGTAATTCCAGATATACGGGCGTATATTGAAGCCCCTTGGCCTCTTGTTTTATTTGGTGTCAATGCTGTTGTATGAATTAGGACTTTCAAGCCCCTCATAATGTTCATATGAACAGCTGTAAACAAGGCGTGACTGCGATACATCATACTCTAGATAACGACTTTACAACGAAAATCATATGGATTAAGAATACTGATCAACGATATGGATTTGATATTTTTGAAACATCACGGTGTCTTGCTGGCATCATTGATAACTGTTGACAGCTTTTCTCGTAGTAGTAAACTAGCCTATATATATACAGCATGATTCAATTTGATGCTAACACTATTATATGTATTAGATCTTTGGATTTACCTGTAAATCTTTGGTTTACCTGTAATAAAGCGAGATAGTAGTAGATAAATATGATATCTTGTTCCTACGAAGTAGGCTACCATCTGCAAATTGTCCGGTAGTCAGTCAGTCAGGAGTCCATCCGAATCCTTTAGTCGGCAAAATAAAGAGAACCGTGGAAATTAGAACCTTGATTTTTTGCATGAAGTTGCATTAGGGGACTGTTACCAGCAAGTTCTGAGCTGACCTACTTTTGATGAAAATTTCTGGTGAGTTTTGATGAAAATCACTGGTGATTTTGACTTGGGCAGTGCCCATCTTAATATATAGGCAGGATTTCAACTGGGGGTGGGGATTTCCAAGAGTTCAGTTCGCGTCGGAGTCTTAATGCCTACCCTACTTCGTAGGTCCTGTGACGTTAGTCACACTGCTCAGGTAATGTTAGTTGATCACAAAATTTATTTTACTTCCAGGTCAATTGGTGCACTGTTTTATCGCAGACGAAGGTTGGAGGAAGTTCTCAAAATGCATCAGTCCTTTCTTTCCTATTAGTATAAAATCATTACTGCCTACTTTTCGACCGATCATTT
>JAVTVY010048397.1:0-22982 GCA_036873755.1 Hanleya hanleyi | reverse complement strand
TTACAAGCGATAACTTCCAAACGCTTTCTTGGATTCTTTCGAAATTTGGCACACGCATTCTTTATGAGAAGACGCGGTTGCTTACCGGATTTCAGTAACATTTGCCTGAAGGTGGCGCCACTGAGTTTCGCTTCTTCATGCCCGTTCCAGTTAAAATGGGTCTTGCTGTCTTTGTGTCTGTGTCTGTTCAAATCCTTCACAGGCGATAACTTCCAAAAGATTTGTCGGATTCCTTCGAAATTTAGCATATACACTCCTTGTGACCATATCAGACATGGGTTGGTATTGCGTTTCAGCAAGATCCACCTGAAGGTGGCGCCACTGGGTCTTGTTCCAATCTTCTGTTCATGTCCGTGGTTTCCATTCAAATTCTTCACAAGCGATAATTTCCAAATGTTTTGTCTAATAATTAGGCATCCCTAAATGCCTAAATGCTTTTGTCATTTGTTCTTCTTTCTTCCGCTTCTCGCCGTTTTGAATTTCATGTCGCTTTAAATGAAGGACACCATTTTCTTAAATTTGCTGTCCAGTCCTTCTATTCCACATCATATGATTTACACTAAAGCTTTTGCAGGAACCATATTTTTTTTCAGAAGTATAATATGAAATATCTGTCGGGGGAATCCCGCAGTACCGAACCTGTGTTAGTTTTGAATTTTGTGTCGCCTTAAATGAAGGACATTTTCTTCAACTTTGCCATGAAATCATTCTATTCCACATCATATGATTTACCCTAAAGCTTTTGCACATGAACCTTATTATATTTCAGAAGTATAATATGAAATAACTGGCGGGGAAATCCCCGCAGTACCGAGCCCCTGTTTTTTAAAATTTCGTGTCGTCTTAAATGAAGGACAACATTTTCTTCAATTTTGTTATCAAATAATTGTATCTCACATCATATGATTTACCCTAAAGCTTCTGCAGGAACCATTTGTGTCCACAGTGTAACTTACTATATTAATTACAACTGAGTTCCTAAAGTTTGGGTGCACACTGTGCATATGATCAATTTCCTGAATTGAATTGAATTCCACCTTGTGGTTTTTCGGACTGTGATACTAGATGATGGCATGCAGTTGTCAGTGTGGTTGTTTCATGTACAGGGAGCTTTCTATGGCTTTCATGTCAGCACACCTATTGGGATAATATTGGGATAATTGCAACCTCAAAAGGTTTCAACTTGAAACTTGGGGTGTGCCTTGACATTGGCGAGAGGACGGTTGGGATTGTTTTTCAGCAATGTGCGTAATCCAATATGGCCGCCGTCAGCCATTTTGGATTATAAGCAGTACGATCTTAGATTTTCTTGTCCGGACAATAACTCGTGAACGATTTAACTGATCAACTTCAAACTTGGGGTGTGCCTTGACATTGGTGAGAGGACGGTTGGGATTGTTTTTCAGCAATGTGCGTTATCCAATATGGCCGCCGTCAGCCATTTTGGATTATAAGCAGTTGGATCTTAGATTTTCTTGTCCGGACAATAACTCGTGAACGATTTAACCGATCAACTTCAAACTTGGGGTGTGCCTTGACATTGGCGAGAGGACGGTTGGGATTGTTTTTCAGCAATGTTCGTTATCCAATATGGCCGCCGTCAGCCATTTTGGATTATAAGCAGTTGGATCTTAGATTTTCTTGTCCGAACAATAACTCGTGATCGATTTAACCGATCAACTGCAAACTTGGGGTGTGCCTTGACATTGGCGAGAGGACGGTTGGGATTGTTTTTCAGCAATGTGCGTTATCCAATATGGCCGCCGTCAGCCATATTGGATTATAAGCAGTTGGATCTTGTCCGGACAATAACTCGAGAATGATTCAACCGATCTACTTCATATGTGGGGAGTGCCTTGACATTGTTGAGAGGAGGATTAGGATTGTTTTTCAAGGACGTG
Source organism: Hanleya hanleyi (assembly GCA_036873755.1). Classification (NCBI taxonomy): domain Eukaryota; kingdom Metazoa; phylum Mollusca; class Polyplacophora; order Lepidopleurida; family Hanleyidae; genus Hanleya; species Hanleya hanleyi. Next base: position 21,081 of record JAVTVY010048397.1, on the reverse strand, counting down.
CTTAATCCAATATGGCCACCATCAGCCATACTGAATTTCATTGGATTTTAAGCAGTTTGATCTTGTCCGGACAATAACTGGAGTACGATTCAACTGATCTACTTCAAACTTGGGGTGTGTCTTGACATTGGTGAGAGGACGGTTGGGATTGTTTTTCAGCAATGTGCGTAATCCAGTATGGCCGCTGTCAGTCATATTGGATTGTAAGCAGTTGGATCTTGTCCGGACAATAACTCGAACGATTCAACCGATCTACCTCATACCTGGGGAGTGCCTTGACATTGTTGAGAGGAGGATTAGGATCGTTTTTCAAGGATGTGCTTAATCCAATATGGCCACCATCAGCCATACTGGATTTCATTGGATTTTAAGCAGTTTGATCTTGTTCGGACAATAGCTGGAGTACGATTCAACGGATCTACTTCAAACTTGGGGAGTCCCTTGACCTTATTAAGATCCAGGTTAGGATTGTGTTTCATGAACGAGCATAATCCAATTTGTCTGCCATCTACGAGCGATATTGGATTATGTTGCATTTTAAGCAGTTGCATCTTGTCTGGACAGCAACTCTAGAATAATTCAACTGATCGACTTCAAACTTGCAGTTTGGCTTGACATGGTGAGAGGACAGTTGTCATTGCTTTTTCAGTTACCTGTGTAATCCAAGATGGCCACCATCAGTCATCTTAGATTTTCAGCATTTAGATATTGTCTGGACAATAACTCTAGAACGATTCAACCAATCTACTTCAAACTTGGGGAGTGCATGGACATTGGTGAAAGGACAGTTGGTATTATGTTTTATTGATGTGCATAATCCAATATGGGTGCCATCTGCTGTATTAGATTATGTTAAGCTCATCAGCAATATCTCCATATTCGAATCATACTCTTCATCAATGATATGAGATATCATCGACCAAAAAAAATCGACCATAGAGGGCCATGGCCCCCGCAGCAGCAGCGCCAGTTATGGTGGATGTAATCCACCATAACTGGTGCTGCTAGCGGGGGACATGGACCTCTATGGTCGATTTTTGTATTTGGTAAATGGATCCCTTGTCTACATGTACATGTATAAATTTTTGCTTGGAATTGTTTTTCTTGCCAATCCGCTTCTGGGTGGCGCCACCTTGGGCCAAATTAAATTGCATCTCCAGACAATAACTTTTGAAAACCTTAAGGATTCTTTCGAAATTTGGTGTGGTGGTACCTTGTCTCAAGATCTGGCTTGAGAATGTTTTTCATGTTGATAGGGGGACTACCTGAAAGCTAAGTTAAGTGTTTCCAGACAATAACTTTTAAAAACCTGAACCGATTCATTCCAAATTTGGTGTGTTGGTACCTCGCCTCAATTTCTCGTTTGGCATTGTTTTTCATGCCGATCCACTTATAGGTGGTGCCACCTGGGGGTAAATTTAAAATTGTTTCCAGACAATAACTTTTTAATACTTAATAATGAACTTGGTATACATGTACCTTACCTGAAGGTTTCACTTGGTATTGTTTTTCTTGTCGATCTGCTCATATGTGGCGCCACCTGTAGGCCAAGTTAACATTTTCTATTTCCAATGTCAAGGGATCTTGCTTCAAGATCTCTGTTGGGATTATTTTTTATGCCTATCTGCCTACACATGGCGCTACCTGAGGGCCAAGGTAATTGCATTTCCGGACAGTAACTGTTGGACCTTAATGGATTCTTTTAAATTTGGTATGTGGATACCCTCAAGTTATCTTATGGGGCCATGTTAATGATGTTTTTCCTAAGTTTTACGTTTTTACTTTCTTCACAAATGATGAATGTTTCCTTTACTAAAGATGCTAAAGGCATGCCTCCAATCGTATTCGATCGACTGTATCTAGTTGCATATGCATTCCTTGTGACAAAATGTTGATTGGTATTGTGTTTCAGAAAGATCTGCCTGTAGGTGGCGCCATTAGGGTTCTTTCCGTTCTTTTGTGCTGCAAGCAATAACTTTGAAACGCTTTGAAATGTTGCTCGAAATTTGGTTTCCGGGCAAGAACTTGAGAACTGCTCATCAAATTCTTCCCAAATTAGGCATGCATATACATTGTACCTTGCCATGAGATGTTGCTTGGGAGTGCGTTATCCGCTTCTGCTCAGAAAGTGACGCCACCTGATGACAAAATCTGAGATTTGTTTTTGGCCAATAACTTGAGAACTGCATGCTCATCGGATTCTTCTCAAATTTAGCATGCATTTACATGTACCATGCCAGGAGATGTTGCATGGGATTGCCTTTCACTCACTTGCACTTACAGGTGGCGCCACCTGGTGGCAAAATCCCAAATTTGTCTCCAGGTAATACCATGACCTAAGATGTCGCTTGAGATTGCATTCGCTTATAGGTGGCGCCAGCAGGTGTTAAAATCAAAATTTGTTTTCAGCTATTAACTTGAGAACTGCTCATCGGAATCTCCTCAAATTTAGCATGCATGTATCATGCCAGGAGATGTTGCGTGGGATTGCGTTTCGCTCACTTTTACTTACAGGTGGTGCCACTTGGTGGCGAAATACCAGATTTGTTTCCGGGCAATAACTTGAGAACCGCTCGTCAGATTCTTCTTAAATCTGGTATGAATATATCATGACATATGATGTCGCTTAGGATTGCGTTTCGCCCACTTGTGCTTACAGGTAGCACCACCTCGTGTCGAATCTAAATTTGATTTCGCTCATCAGGTTTTTCTCCAATTTGGTATGCAGGGTACCATGCTATGATATGTCCCTTGAGATTGTATTTCACCTGCTTTTGCATACTGGTGGCGACACCTGGTGGAAAAAACGGGAATTTGTTTCTGGCAATAATTTGACAACTGCTCATCGGATTCTTCTCAAATTTGGTATTCATGTGTCATAAGATATCACTTGGGATTGTGTTTCGCACACTTGTGCATACAAATCTAAATTTGGTTTCCGGGCAATAATCCCCTCTTCAGATTCTTCCCAAAGTTTGTATGCTGATACACCATGTCATGAGATGATCCTTGGGATTGCATTTCGCCCACTTGCACCTACAGGTGGCGACACCTGGTGGCAAATTTAAAACTTGGTTTCCAGACAATAGGTTGAGGATGCATTCAGCTTCTTGTCAAATTTGGTTTTCAGATAATATGCCTTGAGATGTCACTTGGGGTCGCTTTTCGGTTACATAATTTCCATGCTTCATTGCATGGAAGCTAATTTACAGAAGCAAAAAATGTTCAGTCAACCGTTCTAAGTTGATTTTAAAACTTGGGAAGGCAGAATTAAGACCCTCCGCATCCAACGCCTATGAAGTATAGCAGTTGCCTCCCTCATGTATATCCCCTCGAGACCAACAATGCTAAAAAATATTGCTGCCATTTCGGCGGGGGACTTAGCATCCTCTGGCTGCTTGTTTCACTAACAGTGCATTTGAGGTTCCGAGTGCTGTATCGATAACTTTTAAAGCAATGACAAAAAATAAACTGACCAAACCAGTTATATATTTTCCGAAAGCTGTCAGAATGAATTTTTCAGGGAATGAGAATTTCTTGCTTTAAATAATTATAATTTGATTATATTTAATTAAATATTTCCCGCTACGGTAATAATTTCTAATCTTTATATCCAAAATATTTAAACTTTTATAGATTTTCTTAATATATTTCTTTTAACCTGAAACCCTTCCTCATCTTTTTCAGTTTCTAGTTATTATTTTTTTTGAGAGTTGAAAGTAAATTGAAATAATCCGGCCCATTCAACTGAAAGTACTAATAACTTATGAAGTCCCATATGAAACGTTTAGTTCAAATTTCCATACTTGACGCCAAATAGTATGAAATCTATTTAAAGGACAATCTGGGGAACCTGTTTGAATTTTTTGAAGAGGAAAGTTCTTCAATAAATGACCAGTGTAACTTATAAATCACAGCAGCGTAAATCTTAATTTTCAGTATTAATTGTTGAAAAGGTCAAAGAATGCCTACATTGAGCCATGTTGGTAATCTAAATCCGACCGCACGTTAAACAATTGGTAATGGGGTTAAAAAAAAGCATTTTGGAAGGACACGCGGAATTAATCCTAACGTGCCTAGTCTACCGAGTTTTAAAAGGACGTTCATTTTCCTGCTCTTATGGGGCTACAACATGGTGATATGTCGAAATTTTCTAAACAAGCTGAATTTTCTAAAAAAAAAGTACCCAGACATCTCAAAATGGGATATAAATCAACAAAAGACACAACAGAACAATTTATGCGTTTTACTGGTTGTTCGATAGTGTGACAGGACTGGCCAAAAAGTTGGCACTTTAGATTTAACGATTGGAAGATGCAAAGTGCTCCCGAGGTTGAAAATTATGCCTCTGACATCCCCCAAAATTCAGTCTTGGTCAATTTAAAAAAAAGGGAAACTTGTAAATGGCTGATAAATGTATCGCCAATATAATACCCCACACACACACGCACACACCAACACCCCGATTCCCCGCCCCCATCGCCTCCTGGAAATAGGACTGGAAAGGCCCATTTTATCTGTTATGTACTGCTAATATTTTCTAAGAAAGTATGGTGTCCCGATTTTTTTATTACATATTCAACAAGAACTGTATGTGTTTAGTATTATATAGCAAAATGGGGGAAATTTGACCTTGGAAGGTTTGATTTATTGAGCATCAAGCAAGAAAAAATTTCCTATGTGTTATGGTTTTTAAGTGGTATACATGCATTTAGCTGCCATGTTTTTTTAGCGAGTATGGCGATCCCTCATTTTTTCATGCATCATCTTCTCTTTGCCTGATAAAAAAACAATAAATAAATAAATAAATAAAAATACTGAAATTAAAAAGAAAAAAAAAATTAATCTCTAGAAATGAACGTCCTCTGCTGCCTCAATGTTTTAGAAATTGTGTTCTATTTCGTTCAAACGCTTTGCCTTTGCCGCCTCGTTGTTTGTCGGTCACGTAACATGACCCTACTTCACTCTACTCATTTGCCAAACTTTTAGTAAATATATGTTGCGAGATCTAGGCCTACCCGGTTTACTCGAGTAAATTTTAAACCGCCAGTCTTCCAATTTGGTGGTCCGTGTATAATTCATTCGCCTAGTTTGTTTGATACAGTATTCTACCCTGTCAGTCATTAATTGGCGCGTGTACAATACAAATTATCGTTACTCGGCAGTTCAGAGAATTGGATTTATTGAACAAGAGCAGCAACAAATTTAAGTAGACGGTGGTTCATCATTTTTGGGAAGCTATAGAACGAGCAAAGCACAGGAGTTCCCTCCCTTGGCTTCTCGCGAGATGGTGCAAAGAAAATGAGATGTGGCGGGAAAAATGGGCTTCTACACAGCGTTTTAATGTCGCGTTTAATTTGATATGTTTTCTGTTTAAAGCAAAGTTTGTCGAAGCTAATAGGCAAGACATTAACGTAATGTCACAATCGAAAAAGAAAAAAAGTCCCAGATCGCGCCACTACAAACAACAACAACAACAACAGCAACAACAACAACAACAACAACATGTTTTATCGGCCGATCGGACTTCTACCGTAGTCTTGTCATTGTAAGAGAAAATAAGGTCAAACCCGTCACTAATTACAATAGAAGGTTTCTCAGTTGTATTGTTGTTGTCACTATAATCAAAACAGAAGGTTTCTCAACTGTATTAAATTGTATCCCATAGATGTATAGTCAACTGATTTGAATCTTGGGTAAGGTTTTCTGTTCAGGTCTTCACAGATTAAGGTGGCTCCCTGGTTTCGGTGCAAAGTCATGTCATTTTTCTCATATTTTTTGTATAGCTCAGGAAGTCCATCCTATATCAGAAAATGATATAAAAATTGGGGCATAGCGTATTACTTTTTTCTGATTTTCAGGTTGTATAACGTGTACCTGTGGCAAATTGGTACAATGTGATTACTATGTAAAACACTCAATACTTGAGACATAATTGTTTTCAGAATATTCAAAAGTCATGTCAATTTTCTCATTTTTTTTACTATGTATTCCTTGAAGTATGTAGTTTTTTAATAACTCAAATATAAGGTAGGTCGCCATCCAAAAAAGGGCATGAATAGGGCTCCGAATCTACGTACTCCCACATTTTCTCCCGCCATTTTGCATGAAGTCGCAACAATGCAACGTTATGACGTCGACAAATGCCACGCCAACAAAGAGTTTGCCATTCGACGTCGTGACGTCACAAACGATGCTTAGTAAACGCAGCATGTCACAGTATCTCATTCTATCCATTCGCGCACAAGAGTACGACTATAAGGGAGGTAATTGCTATGCGCAAAAAGCTGCGCAGACCAGCCATTCTTGTAACCAGGGAGCCACCTTAAAGTTGTCTGTTTAGCTCTGTATAGGTTAAGCTTCTCTGTTTAGATGAACATGATAAGTAAAGTGGTTGAGAATGTTTGTTCAGCTTTGAACTTAGTATTTTTCAGCTATTAAAGCATTTCAGTTTACTACATACAGCTAGGCACCATATTCAACTGATCGGAGATGAATCTTGGTTAAGGTTTTCTGTTTTAACTCTGCATAGGTTAAAGTTTCTTGTTTAGCTGGTCACAATAACTGGTTAAGAACCTTTGTTCAGCTTTGAATTTGAAAATATTTCTCAGCTACGAGTTTCAGATTACTATACATGCAAGCACCTACAGGGCTTCGTGTTTAGAATTAAGTGCGCGAGCTAAAAATAGCCCACGTCAAAACATTTAGGAGAGCCGGGGTATTTGACAGTCAGGCGAGTGGCTGCAATATAATACAATATAAACTAAGATAAATGTAACTCCGAAGATTGAAGTCATGGTGGTATGTGTATCATACTATATTTCGGCTATAATTTATGCCATCATCAGGATCATATGAGCACCTGTTGCATACAGAATATATATATACAGTGTGAAAACAATAGTATAACAAACAATAGTATGACAAAAAGAAAAGTATACAAATTGACCAATGAGGACACAATACAAAGAGTCAGGACTGATATGTGCTCAGGTGAGTTCACTTAAAGACAATAAGGTCTTTTGAGGCTTTTAATCCGTGATTTAACTCAGGAGATCTGGTTTTAATAGCTAGGGCTTCTTTGAATAACAATTCGTCCCAATGTTTAGCATTTAACATCTGGTATTAACAAATCGGCGGTAAGCTCAAAAACACCGTGCTGTCTGTTTGGTAGTCTATCAGGTAGCCCCATTAGATCCACGATATGTTGAAATTGTTTACAATTCATGACATGTGATTTGATCTCACTATTCCCCTGTGCATGTTCTTCTAACTGGGTGTAAACACATCTTTCTGTTTTACCAATATATTTGACACCACACCCAGGACAACTGTACTCATATACAACATAACTTTTGAACTTAATTGGGATCTGATCTTTGTAAGATACAAACGTGAAAGCTTTCTTTGTATCATAAATAACAATAAAACGTGCGACACCTGTTAATAGCCGTTTGAGTTTCTTGAGACATCTATTCACAATTTGTTCACCTTGCCTGCCTAAATATGGAAGTCAAGTATATTTTACAAATGTCAGGAGTGGTTGAATCAGTGGTTTTCTTAGCATAAGGCTGTTTGAATCGGTTAATAAGTTGTGTACATAATTTAGTAGAAAAACCATTCCAAGTCATAAATTTTCGAATACACTATTACAGTGTATTCGAAAATTTATGACTTGGAATGGTTTTCCTTACAGTGTATTCGAAAATTTATGACTTGGACTGGTTTTTCTACTAAATTATGTACACAACTTATTAACCGATTCAAACAGCCTTATATGCTAAGAAAACCACTGATTCAACCACTCCCGACATTTGTAAAATATATATTTAAGAACAAATTGTGAATAGATGCAGAAACTCAAACGGCTATTAACAGGTGTCGCACGTTTTATTGTTATTTATGATACAAAGAAAGCTTTCACGTTTGTATCTTACAAAGATCAGATCCCAATTAAGTTCAAAAGTTATGTTGTATATGAGTACAGTTGTCCTGGGTGTGGTGTCAAATATATTGGTAAAACAGAAAGATGTGTTTACACCCGGTTAGAAGAACATGCACAGGGGAATAGTGAGATCAAATCACGTGTCATGAATTGTAAACAATTTCAACATATCGGGGATCTAATGGGGCTACCTGATAGACTACCAAACAGACAGCACAGTGTTTTTGAGCTTACCGCCGATTTGTTAATACCAGATGTTAAAATAATAGTCTATGCTAAACATTGGGACGAATTGTTATTCAAAGAAGCCCAAGCTATTAAAACCAGATCTCCTGAGTTAAATCACGGATTAAAAGCCTCAAAAGACCTTATTGTCTTTAAGTGAACTCACCTGAGCACATATCAGTCCTGACTTTTTGTATTGTGTCCTCATTGGTCAATTTGTATACTTTTCTTTTTGTCATACTATTGTTTGTTATACTATTGTTTTCACACTGTATATATATATTCTGTATGCAACAGGTGCTCATACGATCCTGATGGCATAAATTATAGCCGAAATATAGTATCATATCACGTACCACCATGACTTCAATCTTCGGAGTTACATTTATCTTAGTTTATGTTAAACTAATCTGTGGAACAACTGGTTTTTAATACAATATAAAATATGACAGTTTACGCGAGTTACAAATCACTCTCGTGACACAAATTTACGTGAGTGTTTGCGTGCAGGTGAGCTATCACTCACGCTAAACACGAAGCCCTGACCTATGTTCAACTTGAGATGCAATTTGTGTTTTAATTTGACTTTATCAGGCCAATACCCACCTGTTTATTCCTCAATTTGGAAATTTTATGATTAAAATTGAATTCAATTACACGTTTTTAAATTCAATAGAATCTTAATTTAATTTCTAATAATTCAATTTGTTTTATTAATTCAGTTAAATTGTAAAAATCAATGAAAATTGAATGTAATTTCAGACTTTATAATTTTACTTTAAATTCTAATATTTCTAAATTTTAATTCAAAATTATAATTTCAAAAATTAAATTTCAAAATTTAACTTTTCAAATTCAAAATCTGAATGCTTCATTCTCATGTGCTACATGTACATCCTCATGTAACAGTGTTTTTCCAGCCTGTGTTATCTTCGAATATGCAGCTATTTTCAAAATATCCTGCGTTATGCAGCCCTAGTGCTGCCATGCCGGAGTATAATCCATTGTAGGATGTTCACCCAAGGCAAGCTAAATTTTGGTGTTCACTGAAAACCTTGTTTTATTTCGCTGTTCGCTTGCCCCATCAGGTACCGGCTAGATCCACATGTTAGTCTTGATAGCTGATAGCTAACATTTATCCACTAAACACATTCACTCCCCATTCTCAGCGGAGATTGGATTTCAACAATACTACTTTGAAAATGATTTGCTCTTTGTATCTGTCATTTCTTTAGGCATGTTAGGATATGTGGAGAAATTTGAATGGTATTTTATTTACTTTGGATGGCAAGGAGGTCATATCTATGTTGTTGTAATTCTATATGTCCGTATTCTATAAAATATTGTATGAAGTGATATTGACATTTTGTAAGCCCTGACACTTGTTTGGTCTTGACTGATACAAATATATACGGTAGGCTATTTTATATTCAGATCTCTTTAGTAAACTTCAGCACCTTGAGCAGTGGATTATCCATATTGAAATGTAAAGAGTGTGATATGTAAAGGTTTTTGTCAGGTTTGGTTCTGGTCATGTCTGATGTCCTTGACTGATATTTCAAGTTACATTTCAAGATATTCACCTTAAAGGGTATCCTCAATGGAATTTTCAAATGGCAAAATCTGTTTTTAATTTATTTCTTAAAAAATAGCAATGGTAAATGCTATTTTGGAAAAAGGAAAAATATTCGTGTCATGATCCATGTCCTGTCACCGAGAGATTCTGCCAGGCTGCACAGCTAAACCAGAGTTCGACCTTTGTCAGAATAAGATTTTTCCATATTTTTTGAAAATTTAACCATGCATACATGTGTAGTGGTGGTTGCAAAATAATAGTTCAGATGAAATTATTCCAATTTCGACTAGTATGAATTTGGGATTATCTTGAACACAAGGAAATCATTGCTTTTCGAAGGTTATTGATGCGCACAGAAATACACTATCCTAAAAAAGATTCATACATCCATAATGTTTGGGACTGCTATGGACTTCAGCTCTCATGCTTTTAAGTTACAATATGACCACAATTGTGCAACTTGACCAGTGCATGGTCAGAGGGAAGGTGGGGCACGGAAATTTGTGCATGGGATTCCCTACATAATTAATTATATTTTGCATGTTAGATCAAAAGCATCGGCCCAAAGGCACTGATCAACTTGAAAGCTATTTTGGATTAGATATTCACCATATTCACTGAAACGTGCGGTAGTCGTAAAATTGAATTCGTCTGGAACATCCTTAATAATAAAAGTTATGTTGGAATACCCATAATGTGTATAACTATAATGTAAAAATAAGATTATGGCTCATATATCAGATGTTGAGGTTTCTTATATCTAAATTGCATAGTCGAGAAAGGAATATCACTCTTTGCCACGTAACAGAAAACTGACATTCTGTTGTAGTATTTTAGGATTAGAATGAGGGGAAAGACTCGGTACAACCATTTCCTATGCTACTAAAGTAGCTATAATAGTAAGATGCTGGGTGGGGACACCGAGGATAACGAGCCCCCTCCTCTATTTAAATAGTTTAATTCTAGATCGAAAAATGAAATGATTTTACAATTGTTCAGTTATTGCACCAGTTGTGAAAAACACATTTATTTCTTGTATTCAGTGGGACAATGGGAATTTGGCATGCCTTTTCCATACTTGTAAATGATCTAGTCAAAATTCATTTTTCAGTTTGTATTCACCTGCCAAACATGTGGACATACATGTAATATATTTCCGTCCGTCTGCCCATTTGTGTCCTGTTTATATTTGTGACAGTTTTCTATCTGTAGTTGCAGTGAATGAGTGTAAGACAGTCTGCACTGCACTGTCACTCGAAGGTAAGGTCACTGTGGCCCGAATAAACAGAATATCATTCAAATTTGCTATTTTTTATGACTTGATACATTTGGGATAGAAGATCTGTCATGTGCCAAAATTGAGGTCAAGGTCAAAAGGTCATGACCCAACATCTTCAGCTCATAAAAAATCTGATTTTTGTCGGGTTTACCAAGGGTAAACCCTACACTTGGTAAACCCTACATTAGTATCACTTTTCAGTTTTTACCCCTCGGGCAGATTCTGCCCGAGCGGTATTGTCGTTGCCTCCGTCGTCCGTCTGTCCGTCCGTCCGTCTGTCCATCATATCATTGTAAACACATTATCTCAAAAAGTCCTTCACTTACAACAATGAAACTTCATACAGTTGCTTAATGCAGCTAGTACCAGAAGCCTATTCAAAGTCGGTGTAATCGGATGTGTTTTTCAGGAGTTATGCCCCTTTATACATGTCTGTTGGTCCATATCCTTGTAAACACATTATCTCAAAAAGTCCTTCACTCACAACAATGAAACTTCATACAGTTGTTTAATACAACCAGTACCATAAGCCTATCGAAAGTCGGTGCCATTGTATGTGTTTTTCAGGAGTTATGCCCCTTTATACATGTCTGTCTGTTTTTATCCTTGTAAACACATTATCTCAAAAAGTCCTTCACTCACAACAATGAAACTTCATACAGTTGTTTAATACAGCCAGTACCAGAAGCCTATTGAAAGTCGGTGTAATCGAATGTGTTTTTCAGGAGTTCTGCCCCTTTATACATGTCTGTTGGTCCATATCCTTGTAAACACATTATCTCAAAAAGTCCTTCACTCACAACAATGAAACTTAATACAGTTGTTTAATACAGCCAGTACCAGAAGCCTATTGAAAGTCGGTGCCATGGGATGTGTTTTTCAGGAGTTCACACAAACCTGTGTGGATTGCTGTGAATAGACAGTAATCGTTCGACTACATCTACTATAGGTAATCACTGCTCTATTGCTATATTGTTTTGTCTGTCTATGATCTATATCATACAGGTAAAATTATGCCCACCCCAAATATGTGAGTTGTTGGGGTCAGAAACATTATTTCCACAATTGCTCTGGGCCCGACCCGAGGGGTCCCGATGGCGACAGCCACATGTTCTTTTTTCTTCTGCACATGTGTAGTTTTGATCTCCTGCATGGAGACTGTTCTCATTTGATGCCCCTTACAGCATTCATAAATAATACCGTACTTCTGTCTGACAGTCATATACACATGTGCAATGCACGGTACGGTAGCTTGTGCATTGAACGTGATAATTGGTACATTATCGCAGTAAATTTTACCTTTACAATTTCCTTTAAAATTTGCCTTTCCAATCTATTTTATCCGGTATATCATTTGTTACGGCGGGAAGGGTGCGCCGTAGTCATTCTCCAGGCGTAACCACGTAGCGATTTTTTGTGGATACAAATTATGTATGCGTATCCACATTTTAAAATCACCGAAAACAAGAAATTTCCAAATTGTGGATACACATGATTTTTTGGTGATGTATCCACATTTTTACTTCCACCTTACTTGATCAATTATCAGCATGAGAACTGAATAAAATTGTGTCAAAACTCTAGCAGAAATTTTGGCGAAAGTTTTTGGGACAGATTTCGTTATTTTTTCAAGTGTCTGACGTGTCTTCTCTGTCGATCTTCTTCAACAAAACGAAATAGGAACGACTGGCACTTTTGCACAAAACTCTTTTACATATCTGATTATGGTTACAAAGAATAAAAACCTGGGGTGTTTTCCTTTTGCTGGTATGGATGAGAAAGAGATACAATATTTTGATCCCGTCAACGCTGAACTTCATCCCAAGTCTGAATTTCCCAGAGTACAAGTAATCGTGAATTTGATTGGCTGAACAGTACATATTGGCTCCGCCCACACGTTATTCAACCAACCAGTAAACTTTTTACACGACATATGAATTCAATGAAACTAAATAAGATCGGCTCGTTTTCTAGATTTATAGTTTTTCTTTCCAATCCATATGAATTTAAAGGCATTTCTGTAAAACCGTGATTATTTAACATTTAAAATAACACTATGAGTATGACAGTATCTTGTTTTATAGTCAAGAGTTAGAAAAATGATCGTGGAGTAGGAGAATAGCGAATTTTCTGAACTTGTCGGAGATTGCGACGTTTGAAGATTTTCTTGTCTGGATGTACTTTTAGTAGATTCATTTTCTCACATATTAAATAAGTATGGAAATTATATAAATGTGGATCTCTTATATAGGATGCGTATCCACATTTTACAAAAGTCGAAGTTTTATGCTCTAGATAAAAATGTGCATACACATCCTATATAGAGATGTATCCACAAAAACCTTCTATATTGCGGTCACGCCATTCTTCATGGTCCATCGACAACCGATCCGTGGAACTTTTGTTGTAAGATCACAAAGGTGGTGTTAGCTTTAGATATAGGGAATCGTCTTCAATGCATTTTTGATACACACAGCTTATTTAGACTGAATATTTCAGAATTATTTGTTGCTCAAATTGGTTTTGGATAAAGGTGTCCTATTTTTGTAACAAAAAGAAAATCTGCACCGAAAAGTAGATTTAATAAATAAGCCAATGAACCTATGGTGCGCCATAAATCCGTTTTCGTGCATCTGCAGCCCTTCATTATTTCGTGTCTTGTAATTCAGCATGTATAGGCTGTACAAAATGGTCCATTTCATATCATTTTGATAAAAGTGAAAGTTTGGCCCTACAAACTGAACAGCTTGAGGAAGATTCCTTATGTAAAGCGAACACCACCTTTCCTCGCTTAAATGATCACAAATATGGGACAAATAAACCCCTCTGATGCACGTAAACCCGACATCAGTACTTTAAGTACTTTGCTTTTCTATGGATAGGGAGAGACAAATTTTTGCATGCCAACATTTAGGTCAATGTTACTGTTGCCCAAGAATCAGGACATCATGTTTTTTGTGAGTGAATTAAGGGGGAGATAAAGGGTTGAGTACCAAAGCAAAGGTCAACGGTCATAAGTCAAGGTCACTCGGATCAGGAAACAGTTGAGAATATTGACCTCTAATTCAGGACTGGAATGTGACAAATTTCAAGTCCTGGCAAACATTTCATTTTGAGATGTGACCTTTCCATTTCTAGATTGTGCATTATGTCTTTTGGATATTGTGCATTGTGTCTTTTGGATGCATGCATGTATATTTTGCATTTTGTCTTTTGGCTATACCTTGACAAAGAGGGAAGAAACGCCCTGTTGATTTTGAGGTCAAAAATCATGGGTCAGTGAATTCCCAAATAAGGCAATTATTGCTTCTGTGAATGATTATGTCAAAGGAATGTGCAAACTCATGAACTCCAAAATCTTTATGAAGGTGAATTGCAAAGGTTTTTAGATTTTGATTTCTATATATGCCCGTCCAAAAGCGGATGTGATTTCCCTTTGTCCGTCCCTCCATCGTTCGTGTTCGGTCTATTCTGGGACAGTTTTCTATCTACAGTTCCATTCTTTATGTGAGTGGATACCCGAGGTACGGACGATGTGCCGCTTTAGCCATACCATAATGGAGACTGAGGTCAAAGGTCCCTGGCATAAAAGGAGATAATCATAATGAACCATTCATGTCCAGGGTCAAGAAGACATCCATGGGTCACTGATTCTGTAAATATGTCATAAAAATGTCATAAAAACTTCAATATCCTTAAATGTGAAATGCAAAGAGTTTTAAATTTTCATTTTAATATGCCCATCCAAAAGCAGATATATTTTGTGATGACGAACTCCATCCGTCCATTTGTCCATCCATCCGTCCATCCCTCTATCCAATCGTGCATGTCCATACCTATATCTGGGACAGTTTTCTGTCTACAGTTCCAATTTCTTATTAGTGGATACCCTAGGTGCAGACAATGGAGGCCGAGGTCTAAGGTCACTAGCCTTAAAAATGAGAAAATCCTTGAACCGTTCATGTCTGGTCTGTATCAATGACAGTTTTCTATCCACAGAACTTGCAATTTTCTGTGAGTGGATACACAAGTTGGAGTGGATACACATTGTTTACCAAAATTGAGGTTGAGATCAGAGGGCATATATATCAGGAAATAATTGAAAACTGCTAATTTTTGTGAGCGGATTCATATGGAGGGAAAAGATATGTCTTACATACCAATATTGAGGTCAAAGATCACTGTCACCCCAAAATCAAGAAATTGTTAAAAATCGAGATTTTTTGTTTCTGTAAATAGATTAAGGTGAGCCAATGTTTCTTTTACCAAATTAAGTCAAGGTCACTGTGACCCCAAAATCAGATTCCAAATTTAGGTCAAGGTCACTATGCCCCACCCAAAAATCAGGAATCAATAAAAACTGATTTTTTTTAATAACATTTCAAGAATAATGGGTCTATTCATGCCAGATTTTCAGTACAAATTCTATAAAAAAAAAGCGTACTGAGAATCTGGCATAAGGGAGCTTCTTGAAATTAGGGCATACTAGGAACTGGCATCAGTCAGGCATTCAAAATAGTGTTGCATGTTGCGCTGAGTTGGAACTCTTAGGAACTCTCTGGCATCCATTTTCGAACTCACCAAAGAAAGGATGGCATCTGGCTTGCCATACAATGCCATTGGAACTCCTGTCCATGCTGATCAGAACACTACACTGGGCATAGTATATCCCATTTGGATAACCGGCATATGCCATTCCTTTAATAATAATGACTATAGTTGGTACATCATTAATGTGTAAAGGTGGGCGGTATGTCTTTTTTTCTGCTATTAAGTTTGTCATTGTGTACTTGAGAAAAAAATTTGAAATAAAAAAAATTATCAATTATAAAAAATAAATAAAAATAATAATGACTATACCGGTACCACACCACACCACACCATCATCTGGTCACGGTAGTCAAGATTGATATGAATGACCTTGGGTTGACCCATTTTCAGTTGCACTGGCTAAAGTCCAGTCAAGTAGATAATATTGTTCAAACGTTCTGCTGCTAATTCTTGGTCTTTATTAATACCTTTCCTGGTTCTGGACCGGACTCCTTTTTGAAAATATTCATTTCTGTATAAGGATTTTTCACTTTCAGAAACTCACTGGTAACGTGAAGTCTACAGCCAGCAGACCGTTAATTATTGTAGTTGCTCTCATTGTTGTGAGTATTTATAGCTAACTAATTGATCCCGTTATTTTAGCTGCGGAAAGCTCTATATAGGAATCTAATGATGTCCTTGCCCTTGTCCGATCCCTGCCCGGAAAAAGTAAAGCAAAAATTTGACAGTTTCACTTATTCAACCCACCCACTACCCTGGAAAGCATACCCCCACCCTGGAGCACCAAGCCCCACCCTCTATCTCCCGAACTAAGCCTTGCCCAATCCCATACCTTCATATATCCGAGAAGCTTACATCATACTATACTTATTCAATCCTTCCACAGGTGTTTGGCAAGTTAACTAGCTGGGGGGTATCGTCAACAATAGATCGGACAACGTGAATCACTAAAGTACGACCTCCTCTCGATTATCCGTATACAATTTCACAGAAATTAGCCTACCTCTATATTTCACCTCCTATTTTATTCTTTAGAGGTTAATTCTTCATGCTACCATCCAGAGATTCTCATAATCCATCAATTATGGGTGGTAAATCGCCCAAACACTCTGAATTTTAGCCTACAGACAACTTCCGTTACAACATCGGCCAAACTCGGCAATCTCCGTTTTATTGCAGCGGCGATATCAACCCTGGATATATTCACGTTTTTTTTCAAACAGGTCTCAACCAGTTCAAACGATCTTTACCATCTGTACAACGATCTCCACCAGCTATTACGGGTTTATGAGCAGTGGTATATAACAAATAAAATTATGAAATGGATGGAATTAAAAAAAAATATGAAGTAGAGATCTGTTTGAATAAAACCGTAATATTGCAGCCGCTTCGGAAAAAAAGTGGGCGTAACCGCAACGGCGAGACTTGAATCAAGAAACTGAACGGAGATTGCCGAGTTTGGCCGATGTTGTAACGGAAGTTGTCTGTAGGCTAAAATTCAGGGTGTTTGGGCGATTTACCACCCATAATTGATGGATTATGAGAATCTTTGGATGGTAGCATGAAGAATTAACCTCTAAAGAATAAAATAGGTGAAATATAGAGGTAGGCTAATTTTTGTATTTTAGTGATTCACCTTGTCCGATCTATTGTTGACGATACCCCCCAGCTAATTAACTTGCCAAACACCTGTGAATCCTTCCATTACCCTCGCGAACATGTCCCCTCCCCTGAGGCACAAAGCCCCGCTCTTATCTCTGAAACTAAGCCTCGCCCAACCCCATACCCTATATATTCTGGAAGCTTACACCATGTTGCACTTATTCAACCCATTCACTACTTTCTGGAGCTTGTCCCCACTCCCAGTGCACCCTCCCTTTACCTTCTGAACTAAGCCTCGGCTGACCCTACACCCTGTCCCGCATATATTTCTGGACCTTACATCATGCTGTACTTATTCAACCCATCCACTACCCGCAGGGCACCGAGCCCCACCCTCTCTCTTCTAAACCAAGTCTCACCCAACCCCATACCCTCCTATAGTCTGGGAGCTTACATTTATTCAATGCATTGCCCGACCCCATACTCCCATATTTCAATTTCAAATTTCAATCTGAAATATGTTTTTTGCACATATTTTTCCTATATTTTGTTGAATTTTTTCTAAATTTTTCTATAATTTTTTTTTCACTTTTGTTCAATATTTTTAAATATATATATATACATATATATTCCAGCAATTGCCCTGACTGCAATGTTGCTGTAGTTCTGTTACACTTCAATGAATTGCAACCCCCAAAAAGGATCGATATCCCAGGTGGAGCCCCATGTTCCATCCATAAATGTGCCTATTAAATTATAATTGACTTCACTCATGATTTCATCTTTTTGATTTTGCTGTAATTGTTTTATAGGTTCTTGTTGTTGCTGCAGTGACCATTGGCCTAGGGGTACACTATGGCAGTGAATCTAATGGACCAGAGTCAGCAAAACAGGAAGCCAACCAAAAATCCACGCCAACCAGTTTGCCAAAGACCAGCAAAGGAGATCCTGGAAAAGATACTACTGGTACCACTGTAGTCAGCTTACCAAAGACGAGTACATTACGACTAGATATCGTTACCACCACAGCAACCAACTTACCAGAGACAAGTACAGGACAACCAGGTAGTGTTACCACCACAGCAACCAACTTACCAAGGACAAGTACAGGACAACCAGATATTGTTACCACCAAAGCAGCCAACTTACCAAGCACAACAGTACCAGATACAATCACCACGATTTCATCGGAGTCGACCACACCCAGAGCTCCAGTTAATTGGATGGATGTGTCATGTGACATACCATCAAAGACTCAGTGTACTGGAAGGTACTGGTTGATCACCTTGTTGCCTATAAATGTTCATCTCACAGTGTGTCAAGGCCAAACATGCTACATGAGTATTATCATCAACGTTGATTTTCAGTTCATTCAATTTAAATGAATTCTCTCTTCATTTTATTCAATGAACAATTCTGCCTATTAGGCCAAGAAAAAAAATATGTCTGTTTCCGGTTACCCGATCGAGTCTAAATAAATCGTGCGAGTCTAAAAAATTTATCAGCAAATTCCAACGAAATCACTACGTAGGCCGCGTTTTATGACAGCAACAACAACAACCATACCGTAAAGTGTGCCTAGAGCAGCAAGGCATGGCGGCAGATTGACGATCTTTTCAGGAAATAAAGCACCTACTTCTAGGTCGGGAATCGAGAAATCAGCAACGTGATTATGGTTCAGTCGACCTGATCATGTTTACCAGAACAATATTAAACATATTCTCCATCAACTTCGAAAGAAATCTACTGATTTTATGATTTGAAATGGTGTTTGTTGAAGCAGTGTTTCGTGGACACGGCAACTTGCTAATGGTGTTCAGTTTCAGCGAAATCGGCGACGACAGTCAAAGTTGCCGTCAAAGTCTAACTGATCGGTACCATTTCTCTGCTAAAAATCCCAAATTTCCCGACTCTTTTTATTATGAATGCATTGCAATAAACCCCCAAGATTCAAGCAAGTAATAATTCTTCTTTTTTCGAGAAATGGCGTGTTCAAATCGTTACACGGTCCCGTCTCGTTTCTCAATTTACTCGAATTAGATAGGCGCTGGTACAGATCCCCATGATGTTCAAATTAATTTCCCATTTCATTTTATGTTGTATATGTCAATTTTTTCTTCGGGCTTTTTCCAGAAAATAAGTGCACTCGAATTTCACATGGAGTTTTGTATTTTTCACTAAAAATCCTTGAAATTCTACCGGGAAATTTCATCATTCTTGGGGGGAAATCCTTGGAATATATTGTTTTGCACATCAAGTTAATAAATTAAAACGATACTCGTTTTGGTGGTAATTGAAAACAGCAGTCAAACACATTATTATTTGCAATTCTTATTTCCATAATATCAGTACCATAACTGGTTTCAGCAGAACTCCTTGAAATATCAAGATTTGCTGCATCCAGTAAAGATCAAAATACCAACGATATATGTTTGGAGGGTATTCTCCCCCCCCCCCCCCTTTTATCTTTTTGGGGATCTTTTGAATATCTGAAAATATGGGAGGGGGGGGGGGAGATATGTCCTGGGAGAATATGTTAAAGTGGGTGGGAATGTTGTACAATCAAGAATATATTTGTAGAGCATTGTATATGGGACAGGAGTACTGGACATCAAAATAAAATTTATTTCCAAAATAATTTTCTTTTTGGCCCTACCTACTCTATTTTTTTCTGGCCTGTAATCGGAAACAGACATATTTTTTTTTTGGCCTTATTGCTTTCATGTCCATGACAACAGTACTTCATTGAAGCAACACTATAAATTGAGAAACCCAGCAACTGCAAGAATGCAAGGATTCTTTTCAGCAGAATGGCTGAGTTTTCAAGTGGGCTAATTTGGACATATAATCATTCTTGGTAACATTTCCATTGTAACATCAGTGATATCAGGACAATGTGATAGCCTTCTTTGAGCTCACGATATTGCAATCATAATTGTTGTAAAATGACTCCCAAGATGTCACTCTGGAAAACTATCAAAGTGTATCAGATGTTGGATGTTACCCACAAAGTTATACATCGCAAAATGTACATGCCAGCAGCTCCGTGGGGCTCCCGCAGTTGATCAGGGGTGTCGTGCACACTCCAGGTCATGGTAAGAATAGGCCTCAGCTCCTCAGACAACTTGTCATAAGAGCGACTGAATGGGGCACCCATGGGGTTCCGGGTGTTGAAAGGAATAGGATCCCACCTGTGGGGTCCTGGGTGTAAAAAGGAATACGACCATACCCGTGGACTTTCCCGTATTAAAAGCAATAGACCATTTCAAACCGAATAAATCCGAAGGTAAAATTGTATTGACGGAAGCTCACGAGTTCAGAGATCGTCTGACCAATGGAATGCTCGGATTCTGGAAGCAAAATAACCCGGATGATTCTGAAGTCTGTCGGCAAAATGGGGAATCTTGTTCCCGTATTTTACCATTTATTACCTCCACACCGAAGAGCTCTTACGAATGGACAACTGAAATTATGGAGGTGCACATAGTAAATTTTGGCGTATTTGATATAAGAGTGGGAATAATGTAGCCTCTACGCACTGGTAGTTTCCTTTATCCCGTTACAAAACAACGAATTATTGTATTATACCGGCTAGTAGGTGTGAAGGTAAAATCGTCAAATGGCAGGAAGAGTACCCGTTTTGCACATACACACACGCCATGTTTCCTTCCCAGCGCACCCTCAAAAACACCGCTGCCACAACCTGAAGTGCCTAACGTGAAATAGATCTCTAAACTTAAATCGAAATATATTATAATATGACTGAAACATTGTCTTTTTTTCACAAATCTGGAGTGAACTCGACGAAAACTAGTTTATTAGGGAAAGGAAGTTATCATTTTAGTGAGTATAATTATTTTGTTCACTTACCGGACAAACGCATTTTGTGGCAGTGAATGATTA
>JAVTVY010048396.1:0-22544 GCA_036873755.1 Hanleya hanleyi | reverse complement strand
TCCTAATTAGGACTTATTATCTCCTAATTAGGAGATAATTATCTCCTAATTAGGAGATAATTATCTCCTAATTAGGAGATATTATGTCCTAATTAGGAGATAAATCTGGGATTTTTTTTTTCTCACTGGCACTAATACGCTTCCGTAGAAGTATGAGTAGATTTTACGTCTGATGTGTATTCTTACGGCAAAACATGGTAACGCAGGTGAAGAGTAAGCCTATGAAAAACGATGCACACAAAGTTGTGTGAATATGTAAGTCTTCAACAGAAAATTCGAAAAATTGAGGCGTGAAAACCAAAAGAATCAAATTTTTACAGGTAGCAAAACATTGAACGTGACGGAAGGGACTTGCCGTTGAAACTCCAACACACAGGATCAATCACAGGATTGTTTGATGAAAACTTTATCGTTTTAGCGACGTCGGAGTGACCGGCAATGAATTCATTGACGACGAGGACATAATAATAAACTCAAATTCAAATTTCTCCTTGTATATGCGAGCATAAAACTTCGGATCCTGGAAGAAATGTTATCGTGCTTGCTTGAAGTTCAGTACTGATCTTGACGTGTGAGGCATTTTTATTTTATTCAATTACTCCTCGGATTTCATTTGAAGGTTTCCTTGTAATACATTTAATACACATGTCACCCGTGGTGTATTTTCAAATTCCGCATATTGTGTATTTGAATTACACCGCAGCTGCCTTCCTTTTCCGGATTAGGTCGAAAGAGGCGGAGGTCCATGCTCTCATACCAGGATGATCATTGGATACAATAGATACATGATAGACTCTCGACAACATATGCCAAATATTGGCACCATATTTCTCTTTCGTCCCCCTCGGATATATACAATATCTTGCCAATACCTGGCATTTACTATCTCGTACCCTCATGTAAGTATTCTCCTTCAAATATGGGTCACCTGTCCGATATCCATTCTGTTGTCACTGAATAAAATCCATAAACGTCCTAAGTTATCTCAGCAGTGTGAAGTTTTGTAGACATTCCATTTTGAACACAATTTTTACCACAGGAAGAATCCATGAACATATTGGCTTTGTCTTTGTGTTTGGTCACCACTGTACATTCTTCAGTGTCCAGCAATTAGAATATCTCAGAGAATACGCAAAACAGTTTGGTCTTGGTAGTGAGGATTCTTCTGTTATTTTTTGTGTGACCATGTACTAACAATACGCTATTCAATTCATTTACTAGTGTATTCTATTCCTTGTTAAAGACTCGTACAGCAAGCTCATTATCAATGATCTCCCATGTTATAAAGTGTAATGAGCTTGTAAATGCTAGATCTGTTTAATCATAGAGATGCTTTTTTCTACGGTAAGGCCTACCGTAGAAAAAAGCATCTCTACAGATTAGGTTCAAAATGGAAAGTCTGGAAAACTTCACACAGCTGAAAATAATCCAAATTTGAAAAAATTTCAAGCTTCCTAGAAACATTAATGGACATGTATTTTACTTAGTGACAACATAATGCCCCCACCCCCACCATCCGCTCCCATAATACTTGTTATCAGACTCATGGTGTTGGATTGTTATTTGAGATAGGTTCTGATTGTTTTCAAATTGTCAATATAATAGACATGCCAAAGGGTTCATTATTTGTATTTATCTATCCTCAGTATATTCTTAATTTACAGTATGGAAAATTACATTTTAGTTTTCTTGAGAATAATATTTACCCTTAAGGTAAACTTACAGTCGGAAGTTGCCCATTCTCAAGAAATCATTTGATGTTGAAGTCTCAAAGTCGCCAACATAACCATAAATGTATGCAACCGGGGTGACCTGAGCTGGATAACACTCCATGAAAATGGTTGAAACCCTACACTAAAAACGTTATGGAATATTCCATCACTACAGATCGAGTCGAATATTCCCCAGCATAATATTCCGCTGGTGCTATAGTGAAACATTCCATAACATGTTCAGGATTCCTCTTAGTGTAGTTAGTATGTGGATGGAACCTTCCACACTACATAGCAGACGCTGAAATCTTTTATAAAATGCAAACTTTCACGGTTTGTTGTCATGATGACCGAGTGACGTCATAGTTACACCAGAAAATACATTTTTGATTTTGTTAAAAACATATTATTTTGAATATGCTTATTTTGACAGACTGTGGACTAATTTCGTGCATTTGGGCCAGAATGTGAAAGATTCAGTAGGGCCCCATATACACTTGTTCTCGGTCTCTAAAAGCTTTTCGAAGAAGATATAGGGCAGAAACAGGCAATACGTTGTAAATATGCTGTAATAATTTCCAAAATCAGAGAAGGTTTCTTATATATAACGTTTTCATTCCTGAATGTTCCTCATCATAACCACCGATTTATGCGTTGTGATATTATGCCGGTCAATGTTCTGACATTACGAGCAAATACGCTGATTATGAGCTTAAACTGATAAGCTATGATACAGGAAAGTTTTACATGAAATGATGCGTAAATTCACACAGAATAAAATCCAGCAATTGAATCGAGATTTCGGGGACCAATTCAGTAGCGGTTCCATTCTGCGGAATTGTACGAAGAGGTCCAAAAACTTCAGAGACGTTCAAGACGTTCAGAAATATAATTACCATTTTCTACAAAATACGTTGGCCTATGGAGATTTACAATCCAGTTCGTGGGTTCCTGGACTACATATACTATTCATGAGTTTTTCATTTCGTATAACAAGAAATTGCTCTATGAGAAGCAATCACAGATTCAATAAACTATTATTCTATCCACATCACTATGGTATTTCCACCCCGACCATTTTTTTCGGAAGATTTGTTCCTCTTTTCTTAGGAAATTTTGCCAGGAGCGGACCATTTTTGTCTCAGTTGATCAATTGTGCTAGTCGGTGAGAATACTGATCAGCGATACGGATTTGATATTTTTGGAACATCATGATGTCTTGCTGGCATCATTGAAAACTGTTGACCGCTTGTCTCTTGCAGGAAACAAGCCTATGTTTATGTATACTATGATTGTCTTTTTGAATTTGGTGCTAATACTGTTATGTGGAAAATGGAATAGGTATTTGGATTATGGACGCGGATATTCTCTAATGGACGACGGCTGGATTATGAATGGCGGACTAGACGCTTGTAATTTGAGTGATGTGCATTAATTTAATGTTCATTAAGGCGAGTTAAATGCATTCTACATTCATTAGACAGTTGACATCCATAAATAGTTTCCACGTACAAAATCTAAGGTATAGTCGTCCGATCTGACATTCAAAAATCAGTCGTCGTCCATAAAAGAATTTTTGCGTCAATAATCTAATTTCGTGCCCTCATTTAGCAACAATTTCAGAAATGCACAAAAGTTGTCATTGATGACGGCAAAACACCATGAGTCTCTTCGTGTTAAATTGTCCAAATGAATTTCCAAAGTCGTTTTCTGGAGTATGGCGTATCTCAGTAAAACTTTGATTGTTACTGTTCATGTGAACATCATGGAGATGTGAAACATATAAAATTCAAAAGCCTCTAAGACGTTATAGGCTTATCGCTATCGATACCTAATGCCATTCAATACAATATAATTAAAAACGAGCTCGTCCAATTCGTCCATTTTGGCCAGTTCTCAACAGCATAATGTATGTCAGTCACATATGCATTGAGTCTGTTCATGTGAAAACCATGTGCCATTTACGAGCTTTTTTATAGGTGTGATGATCGAATTTTGAATCGCTTAACGTTAACACTAAACATACGTTTACGAAATATTTAAACCGTTCTATTAAAAAAAAAATATCGAGTGCAAGCTCTATATCAATATTTGATCTAATCTAGTAAATTGGGGTCAACACACACTGGAACTGAGTATATGTCAAAATAGATAATATAAGTAAACTGCTAAGAGACATCCCCCTATTTTACACGAGATTCGTAAAGTTTCTAAATAACCCTGCGAGGTCTTACAGAGCACAAACGACAACATGGTATGTTAGCTCATGCATACTATGATAATAAATCCTATAATATTGTTTTGACATCCACAGAGTACTCGTACTCCGTACGGCTACCACACATAGTTTGTATGATCTGCGCCCTGTGAAGTAAACGTGTGTAAGGATAATGCCATAGGCAAGCCACATAACATAATGTCTGAAAATTAGTAGCAGGGATTAACAGATCGGAACAAGCCGAATACTCGAGAAGGTTCATTTGTGTTATCATACCTAACAATAAATTGTCACACAAAGTGAATAGAAATGAGAAGATCTGTTAATATGGTTGTATTCAGAATTCAGACTGGCTTATTGGCGTTAAAGTTGTGCCCAGATGGGCTAAAACGCATTTATTCATAAACATCTACACAATTACAAACATCAGACAACAGATAAAACACGAAAATATATAAAAGGATTTCCGTTTACCAGACATTAAAAACCGACCCATTTTTTAAATAACCCCAATCATGTTGCTCTTGAGTGAGGTGTATATAAATGGGCGATCATTGATTCTATCTGCTATAAATCATGTACTCAACCCAAGGAGCTGAAATATTCGTAGACAAATTTTGCCGTTGCTTTAACCATTATATAATTAGATTCATCTACAAGTAGAATTAATAGGTTGTTATGGCCTGCAGGTTTGGGGGTGGGCAAAGTGTATTAAAGGAATAGAAAACATATGGTCAAAGTATATTCCATGTGAAAGAGTAATGTCCCCAGTTTCCAAAAAGCACAACGGTGACTTTTTGCGATTTTTTCCAACTGAAATAAAAAATCTGAAAGACGAGAAAAAGGCTACAAAACGGCAGGACACAGTCGCCGCCATTGTTAAATTTAGGTAAATTTGAGCCAATCAGAACATTCGGATTATTTTGTGCGCTCTGCGCGTGACGTCGGCTGGCTCCAAGATTCTCGCTGTTAACACAGTATAACATGCCGGTATAGTTCACATTTCCGCGGAACTCTGAAACGATGTGAGAGTATTTATGCAGGATTTTTAATTAGAAGCGTGTGTGTTTGGACGAGTATTTCACAAATACCCTGTCAATATGTCACCATGCGTGGCGTTTGGGTGTTTCAACAGGGCTGACAGTGACAGTAGGCCGAACGATTGACGTCTCATTTTAGCGATTTCCATTGCGTAAGCCCGACTTGCTGAAGCAGTGGGAACACATCAGCCGACAGGACTTTCAAACCGACGAAGAACTCAAAATTTTGTTCCGCGCACTTTTCACCCAATTGTTTCAAGGAAGATGCTTATGCAAAATATGGAATCCATCCCGAGGGAACGACCTTTCCCCTCCACACAAAAGAGCGGAGGAGCCAGTCGACGTCACAACATTCGATCGACTAAGCCAAGATGGCGACACGCATGAACCACAGAAATGCGATATTTAATTGCGGATTTATCGGGTTGAAAAAAATCGCAAAAAATAATTGTTATGCTTTCTGGACACTGGGGACATTACTCTTCCGTATGGAATATACTTTGACCATATATGTTTTCTATTCCTTCAAGGGGATGATGAAAGCAAATAGCCGCCAATTTGACCAAAATGACCAGTGATCTGAAAGTGTACACTGTATATATTCAAGAGCTACCCATTAAATTGGAAAACTGTATTTTCGGAGAATTAAATTTATTGCAGACATGTAAACGAAGGAAATGCTCACATTTAGAAGAAAATTCAATTATCTGAGTACACTCAGGTAGCGGATATTTTAAAGGGGGGAGAGAGAGAGAGAGAGAGAGGTTTAACGTCGCGTTCAGCAATATTTCAACTATATAGAGAGAGGTTTAACGTCGCGTTCAGCAATATTTCAACTAGATAGCGACGGATATTTCAAATTATCTATGATGATTTCCCCCTGATGGCATATAATCAGGCAAATGTGTAACATAATGACCTGCCCCTGCACTTTCCTGGCACAGTAAACTATTTTTTTCCCAATTCTGCGTATATAGTGTGTCAGTTCTGACATGAGACCCCCAGTATTGCGTCCATTTCGTCTGGGCTTGTCGCAGTATTCATGTCAAAAGGAAGAATCACATCGACAAATTATCCCATTTACAAATAGACAGAGACTAGCCCAGATCATCCTACACGCTTGTAACCTCGTTCTATTTGGAAACAATGTACGTATACAGAATTCGAATCCCGGACGATTATATTGTACTCAGATTTGCACACAGCAATGGCTCAACTCACTTTGGGTTTAGAGCACAAAGAAAGAGAGACAGAGAGCATTCAAACCCTTAGTCTCTCTAGATTAGTGTTGATAGGACACTCGGTAAGTTTTAGAATATACCGGTACCTTTACCTGACAGGGAGGGTACTCTTAATTAAGAAGAAGAAATTCAGGATAAACAGCAATACAACGGAGAAGATAGAAATTGATTTTGAAAATCGACAACGAGTATTTACTACAAAATTACCTTTTTCGATTTTTCAATTATCACCACATGTGCGATCTTACAACATGTACAAAAAATGAATAACACAGCGGCTAAAGAATACACCGAAAAATGCCTTCTTTGATAGCATATTGTGATGTGCCTTCTAGAAAGGGATACAGCGGGCAGATTATTATTAACGAAGAATGAAGACTTGCCCTTAAATATGTAGCGCGTATCATGATGGACCTATCAGAAGTATTTGACTGTCTGCCTCACGAATTGTGACTGCAAGGATGATCAGCATATGTTACATGATTCTGTTACAGCAATCGCACTATTGGAAAGTTATCATGATAATCGCCAGCAGAGGTAACAACGTAAGAAAATTGACGCAATATATTAGGAGGTTCCGGGATCTGAAATGTTGGTTAGACATCAGACATATCTGACCGAAAGACATTGCTAAAAAGAGACTATCCTGCTCATTATTATGGCATCCTATTATGGCATATATATCCACAACTTTGTTAATGACAATTGAGGAAAGATTGTAGAGAATAATCATACCAGATTGTCATATTATACAGAAAATATCTGGTTTCAAACTAAGATTCCTATTTTGTATCCTCGATTGAAAACAACGAAATGAAAGCTAACGTTGATAAACAGCAGACTCTATCAATTGGGCAAAAAATGTCGCAAAAATCTGGGTTTTTTTAATATCGATGACATAGATTTCAAGTGTGAAGAATCTGACAAAGTGTTGAAAATTGAAGAGAAAGAGCGGGCTCTTGAATTTGTTCACACTGATATTAATAGTGATTTAATGATGACTCTTTGTATGTCTTTCCAATTAATGCTGGTTTATTACGATAGTTTGCGGTTGAGGTACATTTAGGTCGTGATGGTACAAAATGTCCGGATTGTTGTGAAAATGATGAACTGTATCAACCGCGATAAGTCCTGTATGTTTTCAGGATTTACGTGAACAATTTTGAGTGTCCCTGGTAAAAACAAAACAACCATTATGGGTGGGACGAATATATCTTTATTTGGCAGGACCCTAGAAACGATCGAAGTCATTTCCACTAAAATGCTCTGCGAGTATGTATTTAAACAAATGAACAAATGTGTTGAGAAAATAGGTAATCGAATCAGATATTCTTTCAGCCGTTACAGCTTAATTCGCACCTATTGTTGTGCCTGGTATTCTAGACGTTTTGTACACGCGCAATGCTTAAATCATTAGCCTACCAGTATAAAGGAATGCATAACCGTAGGTTTTCATATTATTCCACTAAATATTGTGCCAGATTCATAGCTGGGTCAAGCCGGCACACGTTAGAGTAATATCAATTTGCATACATAGCACGAGTGTTATTCACACCCGTATAACTGTTGCCCATTATACAAATAATACAGTCCCGGGGGTCCATTTTGTCAATTCAGTCGACCGTGTGACATGAAGATCATTTGTAATGTAACATTTGAAAAGTAGTAATAAAATACTGTAATTTCAGTGACAATGTAAGCTAATTTACTTGCCACACTGCGAAAGCCGGTTGATACACAAAGAATATGAGAAATAAAGTGTCGTGTGGGTACTTGTTGTTCACCTATGTAACACTAGGATACATTTAGAAACTCTTCGAATGGAGGCCTTTGTGCTCAATAAAGTATAGAGTGTCAGTTCTATACTGATATTTGATCTATGTTATTAAAAACCGGTCAAAGTTATTTAAATATTACGTCTTTCCCTATTATGTTTTAATGAGTTTGATATATTAGTAGTAGGTAGCGAGCATTTCGAGGTCTGTTTTCCAGGGAGATAACTCTTGGTGCCCTTTTTTCCAGGTTAAAGGTATAGGGAACTCCCCGTCATCTCCCCAAAAAGACCGAAAGCTACCTCCAACACAGGAGAGTTCCAATCTAGGGGGCGCCACCAGCTCAAGGTCAAAAGTAGTTCCGGCAACCTTTGTATTCTTCCGCGGTCTGGTGGTGATGCGGTCACTTCCGCGGAGAAAAAGTAGTCCCCAGACTTCAAATACGCTGCATGGTCCGATTGGGTCGAGTGAGGTATCAAAGTGAAGCATTCGTGAAGGGGTATTCAGTGGGTGGGTGTATGTAAAATTAGGATTTTTTCCCGAAACTATAAAAAGCGGAACACGGGCTTTACCCCTAAAATAGGGGGAAACCCCTATCAACTCTAGCCAAAAGGGCTAATATCGGTCCCCGGGCTTATAGGGGCCTGCCTATCAAGTCAATGTGGTGGGTGCATGTAAAATTAGGATTTTTTCCCGAAAATATAAAAAGCGGAATACGGACTTTACCCCTAAAATAGGGGGAAAACCCTATCAACCCTAGCCAAAAGGGCTAATATCGGTCCCCGGGCTTATCGGGGCCTGCCTATCAAGTCAATGGGGTGGGTGCATGTAAAATTAGGATTTTCCCCCGAAAATATAAAAAACGGAACGCGGACTTTACACCTACAATAGGGGTCTGTATTATACAATATAAGGGAAAATGCCTGTATGGGTTATAAGGATGGTCATTTTGTTTTCGTGGGCTTTACTATGGGTTGTGGGGTCTCATTTTTCTCGTCTCGCCAAGAAAAACACGATGGGAGGGGTCCCGGAGCGAATCGGTGAAATTTTTGGAAAAAGTCACCGAGGTCTGTATATAGGCCTATAGTCTGGCTATGGGGGGTATAGGTTCAACCTGGAAAATGTAAGAACACGATGGGAAGGGTCCCGGAGCGAAACGGTGAAATTTTTGGAAAAAGTCACCGAGGTCTGTATATAGATCTATAGGCTGGCTATGGGTGTATAGGTCCATACTGGGTGGACGTTTTGGGATCTAGGTGGGCCACTAATGGTCCGATGGGGTCGAGTGAGGTATCAATGTGAAGCCTATGTGAGGGGGCATCCCACGCGGTGGATGTGGGGTGGCAATATCGTCATTCTGCGCATGCGCA
This sequence comes from Hanleya hanleyi, assembly GCA_036873755.1. Taxonomy (NCBI): domain Eukaryota; kingdom Metazoa; phylum Mollusca; class Polyplacophora; order Lepidopleurida; family Hanleyidae; genus Hanleya; species Hanleya hanleyi. Next base: position 13,191 of record JAVTVY010048396.1, on the reverse strand, counting down.
ATAGACTGGGGTACTCGTCAAACATCTGTACGATGGTAGATAAGGGTCAGCCCCGGCATCGATGGTACAGGTAAAACAAGCAATATTGTCCGCACACGCTACTGGTCAGGCTTTGCAACGTTTCACTGTTCCAACACCACGCCTCTGTGCCTTGATCCATGAAGTCTGTTAAATCGGGATGGAGGGGTGGCAGGCCGTACGGGTCAAAGTATTCGCCCTGCGCTTCTGTCAAGTACACGGCCACCCAATGTTCACCGGCCGATCCATCGGGTCCGTGTTGAGAACGTAAGCAGCAGGATACATACGGTCTAATGGGAACACATCTCGGGCGAACACCCCTTGAAAGACCATACGTGTCCCTGGGTCATTCTCTAGCACGGTGGTTATCTGGTCTGTCTCCATGTTAGGTGGAGAAGTCACACAGGACGTTGCGCGCCTTGTCCACTTGAATGATGTTGTCAAACTCGGCGTAGCAGATCACATTGACGGTGGTCCCGAGGGCTCGTGCAAAGTGAATTTCCAACCGTAAATTGCATTGCTTGGCCAGGGCCAGCTGATGGTCGTTCTCTAAGGTGGGGGTCAGATCGAAACAGAACAACGTGTATCCGTTCGCGTAGTTCTCCCGACTGATCATATTCCCTTCGTCCTGGTCGATTTGACCGGTGGCTGTAAACAGGCTCTGATAGGTTCGAATGAAATTCCTGCGCCCAAAGTTCGGTGTTAAGGCCGTAGCTGGAACCTGTTGTCCGTCCACATGCAGGGTCACAAAATTGATGCCGAAATGTTTAAAGTCAAACGGGTTCTCTGGGTAGGCTCCGCTGAAACTGGTATTTTCCACACAGGCCAGGATCAATCGCTTGGGTAGTTCCCCAGGAACAGGTTTTCTTTGTTGGCGCTCATATTTCCAGCAGACACAGAGAACACTTTGGTTTGTACACGTCGGATAGGGTACTGGGCTGGTTTTGTTTCCAAGGCTTTCATGTGTCCCAATTGAACGGCTGGATTCGGTTTCACTTTTCGGACATACAGGACTGCGTCTTGGATGACAATCTTATAGTCGGCTGCATGCCCGTCTACGTTAGTGGCCATCAAGGCGAAGGTCGGAGGCGCCGGTATCAGTCGGATTTTGATGGGGATCTTGTTCAAGAGGTACCGGTCTTGCATGAAAATGTCTGCGTGCAGTCGACCCATGAGATCCACCGAGGCGCCGTTCGCGGTGAAAGCCTTCCGTTTGTTATATCCTTCATTGTCCACCGTGTCCATGTGCTCGGCTGTGTCCTGGTAGAATAAAGCGGCTGTCAGCTGAGATTTCTTAGCCTCTCGTCCATACGACAACAGTGTCTCGATGTAGGCTCGATAGGGGTACGTGTTGGTCGAGTCACTGATGAGTTTGTCGCTGAGAAAAATATCCACCTGTTGAAACATCGAGTGCAGCCAGAGATTCGTCGAGCCCACCGTTGCAGCTTGGATGATTCTGGAGCCATCCCCATTGATGACCTTGGCTTTCACATACAAGTATGTATGGGCTAAATCCACATAGGCCGTATCCGCATTGCTGATGGTGAACTCGATGGGCCCTGTTTCGTTGATGCTGGAGAGCGGGAGATGCTCCACCCATAATCCTTGTTCGGCACTGGTTTGTGTGGGCGGCACGGTCCACAAATCAAATTCACTGTTGGTGGAGGGGCAGGACTCTGCGTGAATTAAGGACATGGTTAAGAAAAGATATCCTGCGTCTTCGATGTGCGTCGTCGCTGGGTCGATCGTCGACTGGTGTGTGGTCTCGGTGGCGCAAGTGTTTTATTCCCTACGGTGCGTTGTGCTTTGGCGACCAAGACGCCTCCCGCTTCTTTGGCCCGCCGTTTCAGTGCTACTTTGGGTGCCGTACCCCCCAAGACATCACCGGCCACTTGCAGTCCGCTGCGTACCGCTTGTTTGCCGATGGCTTTTACTCCTCGCGTCACCAAGGGCAGGAACGTTTTGACGATGCTCCCGAGTATGTTTCCCAACCCGTGACCTCGTTGCATGCGTGCACCGATAAACACTGGAAAGCCACCCCGGCCTGTTGGGCATAATAGTCCATATAATTGCGTGCATCGCACTCGTAATGGACCTTCATTATACAAAGTGGGGAGCACGTGCTTGTCGAAAATGAAGTGTCAGCACCACTTTTCCTCGTTCGAATGCCACCGGTCGTCCCGTGTCTCTCTTATATCCACCGTGATCGTGTTGATGTCGGTTTGTCGTACGGGTAGGTAGAGCATGTGGGTGAAACTGTGGGTGACTTGATTTCCATACATCTTTTTAATGGGGACCACCCGTAACAGATGTGTGTTGATATCGCCCACGATGTGGTTGTCCACCACGTCCGAGTAGACGTAGAGTCCGTACATACCCGACTTCATATCCATCGGGATCTCGCCTTGGTGGGCGGTGGGACCAGCGAACGTCCGTAGATCGAAACCCAGCATTTGCTGTAGGATAGGACTCAGTACGACACTCGCGTTGGCGGTGACGATAAGCTGTGCCTTGTCGTTGTGTGCGTTGTAATCGAAGTCCACGTGATTCTTGAAGGGAAAGGATTTGATGGGTTTTGAAGTATTCGTGACCTCCCGTAGAGCCTTATAATGCAACAGTCTTGTCAGCCCACCCATGAACTCCTTGGGGGTATCGTATTGGCCTTCAGGGAGGGTGAGTCGGGTGTTTTTGCCTTCGTAGGTCACCTCGTACCACACTTCATTGGCTCGCACGTTGTACCACGAGTAAGGGTATTGGATATCCACGAGGCCACATTCCCATCGTCCAGGTAAATGCAACGGTTGCGGTAACTGGGTGACGTACTTGGCCACGGTGTTGTCAGGAAACACATCCAGCAAACTGTTACTGGGTAGGGTGAGGTAAAACATGGCGACTGAGCTGTCCTGCTGCTGCTGTTGGTTTTAATAGGTGTTCCAGGCCTTGGGCGGTTGTGTCCGGCGTCGTGTTCGTCTCGGTGACTTGCTACGTGTCACGGCTCTGGAGATGTGGGGTGTCCTGATCAAGGGTGGTTTTCTAAAGGTCTGAAAAGAAGGTGCCCGTTGTGGTGGTGGTGTTTTGGGGGGTGACCGGTTCCCATTCGGATTCCCAAGAAGGTAGTGGGCCACTCGGCGAGTCACGCTGCATAAAGGCCCAGCGGTGGGGATTCCCCACCAATTCCTGTGGTACATGCATGTCTTTCAAGCCTTGAGCGAAGCCCTCCCATCCTCGAGGATCCGTGTGCGACCTGCGTTTACGCATCAGGTCATTCACTAAATCCGTCATGTGGGTGCCGGGGACCACCTGATTCTGTACCAGGAGTTCGCCTTTATCATTCCAAGTCATGTTAGGATTCTGTTTCATCCGTTGTAATACCAGGCCAGCTTGTTTCTTGAAAGATGCAGGTACACTCTTCAGCACTTCGTCTTCCACCCACTGTGGGGCTGTGGGTGGTACCCCTGGTAATGGCAGCTGTTGGAGCGGTGCTGAGGTCGGCAGTGTGTCACGTGGTGGTGGTGGTGGTGGTGGGGTAGAGAGGGTTTTGTATTGGTCCATGAACGTCATGTACCGTTGAAGCGTCTCATTGTACCGTTGTACTTTCTCACTGTCGCTTAACCCCGGTCTTTGTAAGATCTGTTGCATCTCTCCATCGAGGGTGTTTATGGTCTTCACCGTAGGTGGGACAGGGTAGGGCGATTGGAGGTTTTGAAGGAACCGTGGTTCGACGAGGACCATTTTTTTCGTGTGGTTCATTGTCGGCCGAAGAGTCCACCCAATACTGGACCCAACACGGAAGCGGCCAACGGTGCTAAGATGGCCCGAGAAAGCCGCCTTTCTGTAACACCTTTTTCTTTTGTGTTTGAGAGACTCGCTTCTGGACTAGGGTTCGGAGACCTGTCTTATGCTTGGTCAACTTGGTCTTCTGAGCCGGAGTCAGTGGTACGTTGCCTTTTAATAGGTTGTACCCGATCTCGCACAGACAGCGTACAAGGTCAGGGTCCGCACCGCGTACAATGGTTCGGACCAACTCGGGTGGGGCCGTCTTCAATACACGGAGCGTCGGAGCGTGCTTCCGTACTCGCGCAGACATCATGTACAACTAATGCCAGAACTCACAACTCTGCTCATTTTATCTACTTCAGAGAACAGAGACAAAGTCAACCATGCTGTGGTATTAATTCTTTTTATTATCCCCATCAGCAAACACACACACCCCAGCTGGGGGCGCCACTGTGGGTGTGTTTACATTATTTTTGCATGTACACGTGGTGGGTCTCTCCGGGAAAGATGCCGATCCGTAGTCGAAGGTGGTCGGGGGTGGCTTGCTTGAGGTCGAAGAGCATATACCCGTGCTGAGGGGTTGTGGCATCTTTAAAGGCTTCCAACGCAAACGGTGTGCGGCCGGGATACATCTGTCTCGCCAGGTGCAGCAGTTGAGTGGTATCTCTCGGGTTTTTGAAGACCACCAGGTAGTGGGCATTTAAGCTGATGTTCCGATGTTCTTTGTTTTTACTGAACAGATTCTGCACAATGTAGATGATGCTGGGCCGTCGATGATGGCTGCCTTTGGTAAAGAGTTGGGTGACGCGCGCATCCGTCTCCGCCATGAGATCATCCAGAACCACCAAGGTATCGGGTTCCAAATCGGCCAGGTTAGGTAGGCCTTCCACGAACGTGATGTGGAGCATTGCTGCATACGCTGCCTGCCATTCTCCGTAACACCACACGACTCGGACAATGGGTGGGGTGATCATGCTGTCGGCGTGTTGAAGGAGCTTCCTGACGAAGTGCGTTTTGCCGGAACCCGTCGGTCCTGCGATGACGCAAGTGAAGGGATGCTGCCACTGAGGGTCCATGGTTCGAGGTGTATCCATTGTCGTGGTAACCCGCTCTTGTAAATTTGGTACGAGTGAACTGGAGTGGTGGTGGTGGGTACAACGTCGGTCGTCGTTGTCTGTTCACTGTGAGGGATGATGGTGGTGGGTACAACGTCGGTCGTCGTTGTCTGTTCAGTGTGAGGGATGAAATCCGGTGGGTTTTCAGACGTAGTGGGTGTACTTGGTGTAGGTGTAGGTGTGGAGCTCGATAGGGCTTGTACACGGGGTGTGGTGGTGGCTGGGCTCGATACGGGGTTGACTGGTGCTATCTGTAGACCGGTTTCACTGCTGGCTTGTGTTCTCAGTTGGTTAAGTAGCGTGCTGACATAGGCTACGTCGTGAAACACAGCTCCGTACAACACACTCAGCAGGGTTAGCACTATCACCACAAAGCCCACGTGCGCTTTGCGCGTTTTGGGAGACGCTGTGTTCAGAGGCAGCTGCTGTTTGTCCATAGCACCGTGGTTGGCAGCGACCCAGGAATTGAAGGAACTGGGCCAGCCTTGCCATTTGACGAAATGAAACATTTTGCCACGTCGACGTTCCGTTTTCGAAATCTGCTCCACCATGTAGTAGTCTTGCTGTGTTTTTACGACAGGCTGTAATTCCGTCTCGTAAAACGTCCCTAGCAACGGTTCCCCTTGAAGATCTTCCAGTTCATAGATTCGCTGCTGTTGGGGTAGGCGCCGTTTAATCAGTAAGTGCTCATCGCTCCAGTTGGGCAAGTAACTTTTCTCAAATTGACCTTTGACTTTACTGATCCGTACAGGGTCCCCGACCTTGTACACCGCCTTCGTCGTTCGCTGCGATTGCCTGGGATACAAGACAGGCTTCATTGCGTTGGGTCACGGTAATGGGGGCTCTGTCTATACTCCGGTGATAGGCTCGATTGTAACCACTCACAAGTTTCGGGAGAACATCGATGTACCGCCTTGTATTCTTATAGGTGAAATATTTATACATGCGGCCTTTGAATGCCCTGTTGAACCTTTCCACCACGGAAGCCTTGGTCTCGTTGTACGTATGGAAGAAAACACCTTCTGGGCTTTCAGAAACTGTTGGAACGGTCTGTTGAGGAATTCCGTGCCTTCGTCGGTTTGCAAATACAAAGGTTTGCGCCCGGTCTTGAAGATGTCTTTGAACGCCGCTATGAGATTCGCCCCGTTTTCGTCCGGATGGGTACCACCCACGCATACTTGGATAGGATATCGATGCACGTCAAGATATACCGATTCCCATCGTTGTGTTTGGCAAAGGCGCTCATATCGACCAAATCCGCTTGCCACTGGGCATCTATTCCTCCCACGATCACCCGGTTCCGTAGAAAATGGCGACGGACAGATCGATGTAAGGTATAGGTGTCTTGTTTTCTTCACCAATCTCGGACTTGGGCACGTTGTATCCCCTGGGGTTTGGCCGCTCGATAGAGAGCCGACAATGCACTATAGGCCGCCGGACTGTCGGGACTGTAGTGTAAGTTATCCAACACCTTCTCCCAGCGCTTCATGGTGACAAATGATGATGGATCCTGGCTCTATCGTTTATTTATAACGGGTATATCTTGGGCCGGAGTTTCTTTCTGATTTTCTTCGTTGGCTTCCACAGTGTCCATGGTAAATGACCAGTCCAACTCGTCTGATGAGCGCTTGATAAGCACTCGATCCACATCTACTACGGCATCTTCCAATGCAGACCATAGATCAGGGTGAAGGGTAAAATGCACTGTACCCCCATCTAGCCGAGCCAATTGAGCAAAGAAAGGGCCGCGTCGGATGTACACATCGTGACACAAGTGGATGAGGTCGCCGTCCAGTTCTCCAGACAACACCCGTTTGAATTTGGTCCAGCCCTCTCGGGACAGACGAATGTGAGCCGGGCACGGTTGTGTAGGGTCCACATCACAGATGTCTCCCACCTCCTCCATGATATCGACCTTATCCGCATAAACGTGCAGGAAAACCTCGGGGGTCAAGCTGAGATACGCCAGTATTATATGCTCCGTCATGGTCAGTACGTGAATGGTACCAGATTTGACTGTCTCTCGTACTTATAGGGAGAGCCCCGTGAGATCAAAGGATCGGGTGGTTATGTCACTGAGTCTAGCCGGGTAATCAATGGCATCGTGGTCTGCCTCCGCTTCATTGCTAGAAATTTGTTCATTGGGTTCTGCCGCCGCTTCTCTCAGGGCACGAGCCCACTCCAACTCGTCTGATGACCGCTCGTCCGGTGTAAACAGCTGGTCCACAATAGGCACCACTTTCTCGAAGGCTGTCCACAGATCGGGGTCTAGGGTGAAGCCTCGCGTAGGGTCTTGGTAATGGCCCAGGCGTGGGAAGAAGGGTCCACGGTGTACGTAGATGGCATTGTCTATGTGGATGAGGTTTCCGTCGAGCTCATCACTCAACACCCGTTTAAATTTGGTCCAGCCGTCACGGTGTAGCGTAACCGTATTCGATACGGTCTCAGCGCGCGACCAGCAAACATCTCCACGGTCTTCCACGAGGGTGACTTTATCTTCATAGATGGGGTGTAAGGGGAAAGATGGCTCGGAGGACAGGTGACATGGTTGACCCAATGACGAACGGTGAATGACACACACTCTGACTGTCTTTCGTATTTATGGTGAGGTCCCACTGTCAATGCCACAGCGCCAGGGTCAATAGGGCACAGACCATGACTAGGCCAACCAGCCGTCGCTGATTCCGGCGTGAGCGCTCGTGGTCCATAGCCCGAGCATCAAGGATGGCTGTCATAATCCAGTAGTGGTGAGTGATGGCACACCTCTCCATCGAGTGCACTCTGTCGAGGACCGCTTCTGTGAACTCGTTCAGGATCTGGCGTCGCCCCTCGTTGTCGTCGCCATCTGAAAACATGGACCGAACCACTGCTCGCTAACCCGTGAGTGAATTAACCACGGTCGCATGCTGTAAAATGCGAGTCGCATAGGGACGGGTGTCCGTCATGGCTCTGCAACCGTAGAAATGGAGGTGTAGGATCCGGAGAGACGTGTTTTATAGACCATGTCACACATGCGCGCCTAGACGTCGGGTGTAGTCCGTGATACGTACTATTCTGATGGGTTAGTCCAAAAAAGAGAGAAACAACAACACAGATCAATCCTTTTATTATGCGTGAATGGGGCGTAATCTGTGAACATGATAGGAATGCATGTACTAACCTGTCTGTGGGGTTTTTCCACAATGTCGTTCACCTTCGTGTCTTTTCGGGTACGTCCGTGTCTTTTCGGGTACGTCCGTGTCTTTTCGGTGAAGTTCGTGTCTTTTCGGTGACGTCCGTGTCTTTTCGGTAAAGTCCGTGTCTTTTCGGTAACGTCCGTGTCTTTTCGGGTATGTATGAGGGGGTCGTCTGTATGTGACGAGTTGTATGTGTTTTTGGCGGTGACGTCTGTGTCTATCATCCGGGCACTTCACGTCTGCGCCTGCATTGGGGTTTGTATGAGGGTCTTCATGCGCGCGCGCGCTGCGGATTCGCCCACGCACTTCCGGATAACCCGCGCACTTCCGGATAACCCACGCGCGCGCGCGCTCCGGCCGGGGCGGGCCGGGCCGGGCCGGGGAAAAACCCGGATGCTGAACATCCGGACGTCTAAGGGAAAATTGGAACTCTTCTGGGTTTGGAGGTGAAACCCGGAAGTGACGTCACAACCCACGTGACCTGCGCAGCAGAATGGAAACGACACCCTAGTCTAGCCCCCTCACATAGGCTTCATATGGATACCTCACTCGATCCCATCGGCCCACTAGTGGCCCACCTAGACCCCAAAACGTCTATTTCCATACCCTTTGTCCACTGCGCATGCGCAGAGTGACGATATTTCAACCCGGCACCCAGCCCATCAGATGCTCCCTCACATAGGCTTCACATTGATACCTCACTCGATCCAATCGGCCCATTAGTGGCGCCCCTAGATCCCAAAACGTCTATTTCCATACACTTTGTCTATTGCGCATGCGCAGACTGGCGATATTCCTGCCCCACATCCACCCCGTGGGATGCCCCCTCACATAGGCTTCACATTGATACCTCACTCGGCCCCATCGGACCATTAGTGGCCCACCTAGACCCCAAAACGTCCACCCAGTATGGACCTATACACCCATAGCCAGCCTATAGGCTTACATGTATATACAGACCTCGGTGACTTTTTCCAAAAATTTCATCGTTTCGCTCCGGGACCCTTCCCATTGTGTTCTAAATGACGAGACGTGAAAAACAAGACCAAACAACCCATATCACAATGAACGTGTGTACATTTTCCAGGTTGAACCTATACCCCCCCCATAGCCAGCCTATAGGCCTATATACAGACCTCGGTGACTTTTTCCAAAAAATTCACCGATTCGCTCCGTGTTTTTCTTGGCGAGACGAGAAAAACGAGACCCCACAACCCATAGTAAAGCCCACGAAAAAAAAAATGACCATCCCCATAACCCATACAGGCATTTTCCCTTATATTGTATAATACAGACCCCTATTGTAGGGGTAAAGTCCGCGTTCCGCTTTTTATATTTTCGGGGGAAAATCCTAATTTTACATGCACCTACCCCATTGACTTGATAGGCAGGCCCCGATAAGCCCGGGGACCGATATTAGCCCTTTTGGCTAGGGTTGATAGGGTTTTCCCCCTATTTTAGGGGTAAAGTCCGTATTCCGCTTTTTATATTTTCCGGAAAAAATCCTAATTTTACATGTACCCACCCCATTGACTTGATAGGCAGGCCCCTATAAGCCCGGGGACCGATATTAGCCCTTTTGGCTAGAGTTGATAGGGGTTTCCCCCTATTTTAGGGGTAAAGTCCGTGTTCCGCTTTTTATAGTTTCGGGAAAAAATCCTAGTTTTGCATACACCCACCCACTGGATGCCCCTTCACGAATGCTTCACTTTGATACCTCACTCGACCCAATCGGACCATGCATCGTATTTGAAGTCTGGGGACTACTTTTTCTCCGCGGAAGTGACCGCATCACCACCAGACCGCGGAAGAATACAAAGGTTGCCGGAACTACTTTTGACCTTGAGCTGGTGGCGCCCCCTAGATTGGAACTCTCCTGTGTTGGAGGTAGCTTTCGGTCTTTTTGGGGGAGATGACGGGGAGTTCCCTATACCTTTAACCTGGAAAAAAGGGCACCAAGAGTTATCTCCCTGGAAAACAGACCTCGAAATGCTCGCTACCATGGTAAAGTGTAGGTGAAAGGAAAGCACACATAATATTATTTTAATATTTTAACCCTATCTGGCCTGGGCTTTTTGGGACCTGTCCTGATGTAGGGGTGGGGGGGGGGGGCGAAATGACCCACCTAATCATTTTTCTTACTCATTGGGCTAGGGGGTTGAAACTTACCACACTATACCCTTGGGTCAAGTTTTACCGGAAAATATAAAAAAATCCAATATGGTCGCTCTGATGACGTCACAGTGACGTCATCTTCAAAAACGACATTTTTGAGGTCGATTTTTCGGTCAGATTTTTCGAATTTTTTATTTATGCAATTTCTCCGCAAAAAGTGCATGATAAATTACTAAATATCTTGAATATTCTCATGATCCTCTCCTCGTGGGGTAATGCAGATAGGCTCAAAATGACCCCAATATGATAAACTATAAAGTGACGGAGTGTCAGCTCTCAATTTTTTGTCGTCCCGGAAATAGCGCAGAAAGTTTCGTAGGGGGGCCTGGTAGGGTTAAAGTTTTCAGCTCCCAAATGACCGTTAGATATCCCTCAAAATATTAGTTACATTTACACAGGCAATACTGTGCTGTTACGTGTACGCTGGGAAAGCCAAAAATCAATTAAATCTGCACAAACTGTTATGTTTCGTACATAATTTTTGTTATATTTTCAACGCTCAGAGCTAATAGTGGCCTAATTCAGCGTCAATTGGCGTTTGAAATTGTGGGACGTTTCGTGTACAGTTTAGCATGAATGAAGCTAATGTTTTCTGTGTCACCATATGCGCCGTGACATTGCATCGCAAAATCATCTTGTTTTAATGTGTCATATTTACATATATTAAAAGATGCATGCTAAAATGTATATAAGAAAGTGACGAACAGCAGACAAAAGCCCGACGACATTCTGTTACGTCACTTTTATCTCTGAGAGTTTACAATATATATTTTGGGTTTATTTTTCTGCACGAAACACGGCAGTTGTTGAGAACTAAAAAAAAACTGAGTTCACAAGAGATATATGAGTTTAGTTTATGTAAACTTAATTACTCACGATAGATCATTTTTCAATATCCACTAGCTATATCCTGGCGACGAAGTTTTGGGAATTTCTGGTCAAAAAGGTTTCGGTCACTGTACCTTGCTTCCTAGTTATTCCGACTAAAATTGAGAAGAATCTGTTAAGAACCTGATTAACGGTTGTTAGGACTAGGAGAAAGAAGAGAGTGTACATTCCATAGGGCTTCGCCAACTATAGCGCATGTAACCCAAATATAGATAATGCAATATAAACAGTTATGGGGCTTCCGCGTGTTTCGTACAAAGTATTTTCTTTTTTACCCTATGAGTTTCGACAGATCACATACCACAAAATCACATGTTTCCTCATGCAGATTCACCGTTAGTAACTATATATCCTTTGTTGGAATTCAACAAAGGCAAGTCACATAAAATATTATCTGATATCTGACAAAGGGAATTAATGGCGGTAACACAGAAAAGCAAACGACCGGAACTGTCAAACACTCAAAACGCTCAACAGCCAATTGGTATAGCAAACGGGCTTACTTCAGTACACGGAATTTGGATGTTAAGAGAAATGAGAAGTAAATCTGCGAATTGTTGCGCAGCCATTATCATTTGTTTTTCCATGTTAGTAATGATGCCACTACCGTTGGTAATCCATATATTTTAATGCAGCGTATATAATCAGGGTTACAAAACTAGTTTTGGTTACTTTGATGGGGAAACAGAAAAAATTAAGATATTTCAATTTATTTTTCAGAAGTCAAAAATGCAAATTTCTCGCAAACCTATTAACTCATAACTTCAAAAATACTTTCTCACGTCCGGTAATGAGTGAGTCAGTCAGTCAGTGAGTCAGTCCGTCCGAATCCTTTCTCCGGCAAAATAAGGAGAATCGTTGACATTAGAACCTTGATTTTTGGCATGAACGTGCATTAGGGGACTATTACCAGCAAGTGTTGAGCTGACTTACTTTTCATGAAAATTTGATTTAATTAGGTGACCTATAAACCTCGAAATTGGCAAAAACATGACCTAATGCCTCCTAAGACCATGGAAATGCGCTTAATTAGGTATATGTCAGTGTGACCTGACCTAAATGGGTCAAGGTCAATGAGACCTACTTTCTGACCCAATTTCTGACCTAATTAGGTGACCTAGCTCGGAAAAGCTAATGGTCAGTCGTAGATCAAGGTACCGGTACACACTTAAGTCATATCAAACCATACTTCGTAGGTCCAGTGACGTTAGTCACACTGTCATGTAACTCATTGTAACTTCAAAAATACTTTCTGTTAGAAGATAATTTGAACTGGAATGCGTGTTTCAATTTTTCAAAATTGTGTATAGTTTGGAATAAAGTGAATGAATAAAATGGATAAAATCGGCCATCCTAAGTTCAACATGTACAAAACTATCGGACATATATTAAAACTCGCGCATTATTTTTTCTAGGCCATGTACAGGACAAGCATACCAAATTTCAGATGTTTCGGTTGAACAACTTCGCATGCGTAAAGATGTGAAAATATAACGATTTTTTTTACGAATGCTGTATATATGTGCAACTTGAACATGTTCCGTTTTTATTACTTTAACTTTGTTTAAACTTGCAACATTTGTAAGCCATTTTAGGAAGTTCTCTGGACGATTTTATATAGAAGCACCAAGATGCCACTGGACACCATATTATGCCTCGACACCTCGAGTAGCATGGCCGGCATCGGCATGACAGAACTTCATAAAGCCGTTAATGTGTTTATTGATGGTAAGTTTCTTTGTCGAACAATGAATTGTCGCTGCAATCTGTAAGCTGGGTTGACTATAATTGACAATTTCGAAATTCTCATGCTTTAATTGTTAATTATCATGCCTAACTCTCGACTTTCTATAACCAAATAGTATATATTGTTGAGATATGTTTGAGGTCGCAAAGATGGCGAAGTCTGGTGACTGAAAAGCAACCATATGGCTCCAGAGGAAAGTCTCTCTCGGCACCTCAAACTAGAATACGAAGGATTCTGAAACGTAGCTTTGGTAACTCAACCGCGCTTTTATTGAAAATTTTATTGATTATGGTGA
>JAVTVY010048395.1:0-22692 GCA_036873755.1 Hanleya hanleyi | reverse complement strand
CGAGCCCTCCGGAGCACCGTCAATGTGATCCGCTACGCCGAGTTTGACAACATCATTCAAGTGGACAAGGCGCGCAACGTCCTGTGTGACTTCTCCACCTAACATGGATACAGACCAGATAACCACCGTGCTGGAGAATGACCCAGAGACACGTAGGTTCTTTCAAGGGGTGTTCGCCCGAGATGTGTTTCCATTAGACCGTATGTATCCGGCTGCTTACGTTCTCAACACGGATCCGATGGATCGGCCCGGTGAACACTGGGTGGCCGCGTACTTGACAGAAGAGCAGGGCGAATACTTTGACCCGTACGGTCTGCCACCCCTCCATCCCGATTTAACAGACTTCATGGATCAAGGCACAGAGACGTGGTGTTGGAACAGTCAAACGTTGCAAAGCCTGACCAGTGGCGTGTGTGGACAATATTGCTTGTTTTACCTGTACCATCGATGCCGGGGAAGACCCTTATCTACTATCGTACAGATGTTTGACGAGTACCCCCAGGCCGAGGACCGCGATGTACTCGTCTATGACTGGGCCACCCATCATTTCAATGTACAAGCCCCGTTCTGGGCTTGAATTATTTCAATGTACATACAGTTAATGACAAGCCCCTTGTTCTGGGCTTCAATGTACAAGCCCCTTGTTCTGGGCTTCAGTTAATGACAAGCCCCTTGTTGTGGGCTTGAGTTTTCACGTGGTTGTTCTCACGTTGTTGTTGTTCACTGAATAAAAAAAAGAGATCTCACCAAAAAACCCTGTCTTGTGTGTTTTATTCCTAATGCATCAATGCCCAATGTGGAGATTCAGTCAAACTGAAATCAGTGGTATAGGATGGGGTCAAAATGTAACCCATCAAGGTTAGAATGCAACAGCACTATAGTTAAAAATAGAGAGCCAATGAAATCAGCCTACAGACCAAGTACGTGTCTTTGGTCTAGGTTTGGAGCGGGCATTTCATTGAGGTACGTGTGTATACTGCTTTTCAATGTCAGATGTTTTCATGATGTCAGCTAAATGGTGGTTGAAAATGTTCAAGCTCTTGCTAGGCGGTCGATAAAATATACCAATAATGTATTTGGTATTATCAAAATCAATTTCGAGAAACAGTGATTCAAATTCGCCATTGTCATCACAGGATGACAGGTCGTCGCGAACTTTGCAAGATTGAATGGTATCCTTAACATATAGAATGAGACCGCCACCCTTTCTTTTAGTTCGTGAGGAAGGGAAAGGTTTATATCCAGGTATATCGAATAGACGTTCAAACACAGGATCCAGCCAGCTTTCAGAAAATCCCAGGATAGAAAATTGGTGATTCAGATTCTGAATGAATCCAGTAATTTCAGAAAAATGTTTTCTTAGACTCCTAGCATTTAGGTGTAAACACGATAAAGACCCACTGTTATTTGCGTTGTTTACTTCAGGCTCTTCTGCAAAAGATGTTTCCGTAAAATAGTTGGACTGATGGGAGTTAATATTCTGCCAGTGAGAAATTTCATATTCATTGTCATCTGTATGCGTTTTACAATGATCTAAATCATTTAATTCGATTGGATTGAAACATTTGTTGCTTAGAAATGAAAGGTCTATTTCGGAATGAGTGACGGAGTTTAATTCAAATTCTACCGGGAGAATGTTTTCATTGGAGAACGGTGGGAGCCATGTTGGGCCAGGGAATGGAAAATCTTCATTACATTCACAGTCATCCATTGGGGATTTTTAGGTTTAAATTAATGAATAAATCCAGTTTCAAAATGCAAGATAAGGTAATAAAATACACCCATTTCTCAAAGATAGACATATATACAAAACAAAAGACGCAGAAGAAAAAAACACCTATATACAGATACAATAAGAACATTACAATAACTCGAAACCTCCGTGGCATTTGAACGGAGGGCTCCCGGTTAGAAAACAAAAACATAGGTTAATTGTTTGTACTTTGTTTAGGTAGTTGTATGCAAGTGAATAGTCAGAGCGGCGGGGTGTTAAATACACACCTTAGCAATTGACACAATAAATGATTTGCAGGAAATCTGATATACAAAGGAAAAAATCACAAAAAAAAAAAGGTTTTGATGACGCCTGCGAAGCAAACACCGGCAAGCGGCATTTAACAAATTTACATATTAATTAGAGTCCTAGAGTAGAATGGGCTGACCATAACATCGTTTGTCAAGCCAGAATATAAAGTACACACATCTGATGGGTTTACTCAGTTACATTACAATGCTATACATTTTAACTTAGCACATGAAAGCACAGATGGCCTACATTTCCTTTTAATTTTTATTAGCAAACTACATAAAAAAAAACAATGCCTGTCCACTATCAACCGTTCTTGTGAGAACGAATATCTTTATTTATCACATTTCAGAGTAAATTGTAGGGTTTTGATTGGTTAATTACCATAGTGCATTAGACCGTATTCGTTATCCACCGTTGGTATACCAATTCAGAATTCTCGTATACCAATGCTGTGAAGAACGCGCGTGCCCATATACCAACGCAGTCAAGGACTCGCGTGCAACACCTGCAGCCAAAGCCTGTTTCAGGCGAATTTGTCTGCGCGAGTTTGTATGGGCGAGTTCCGCTACTGGAACAAGTTGTGCGAGGCAAATTGTGTATTTGCGGATGAAGATAAGAAATAAATTATCATCCAAAGCTTTATATGCCACATAAACAGGAACGTCAGAATGTCAGCTAAGTATTTCATCCAGTTTATTGTTCATCGCGGAACAGATCGAAAAGAGATCGAAGCTGCCTGTCCGACTCACGATGTCTTACGTTGTCGTTGTTCAACGTTGAGTTATGCCTGTTTTTCTTTTGAGTTGGTGATATATATGTTAAACCAACCAGAAAAATAGCTCTTCAATGTGATAAATTCGTTATACCAGTGTCTTGCGTTGGTATACAGGCTGATATTTCGTCTCGAAGATAAATATTTTCACTCGCCCTTCGGGCTCGTGAAAATATTTATCTTCTCGACGAAATATCAGCCTGTATACCAACGCAAGACACTGGTATAACTTATAATATATATATACACAGGATTTAATATTACATAGTCCCAGGGATAAGGGACTTTAAAAATTGTTTTAAAAACCCCGGTATAAGGGGTAGGAAAATTTATTTTGATAAGCGTGGTAAATGAGGGCGGCTGGGGATGGGGAAAGTGACAGGCTGGGGATCTTGAAACACATATGCAAATGAGGGCTGGGCATCGGGAAAGTGACAGGCTGGGGATCTTGAAACACATATGCAAATGAGGGCTGGGCATCGGGAAAGTGACAGGCTGGGGATCTTGAAACACATATGCAAATGAGGGCTGGGCATCGGGAAAGTCACATGCTGGGGATCTTGAAAAGAACATATGCAAATGAGGGCTGGGGATCGGGAAAGTAGAATGCTGGGGATCGGGAAAGTGAAATTGACCTTGACCACCATCTTGAAAACCGACTACCCCTAACATACAAAAAACAAGCCACCATCTTGAAACACACATACACACACACAGCCGAATATAAATAACGTATGTTCACACATTTATTAACAACTACACATCATGAGTTTAAGACGACGAGCCTTATTTACCCATCAACCTAGAGATCCAAGGAATAGGGGTACAGAAGAAGAACATAGCGAGATAATTACCCGGGAAGAAGATGGCAGAATGGCTATTGTCTCCAGTTTTCAACGCGTTCTTGAAGATGTAACGAGGTTAATAAGTACAGAAGAAGAACTCGGGGAAAGTGAACAAGACAACAACAACAGAATGGAGGAGGACATACAACAAGAAGATAACCAGGACGACACCCGTGATAGAGAACTAGCCAGTGTATGGTTAACTACTAGACCTCCATCAACCACCACTGCGACTGCAGACACTGAAACAAGAGCACGATGCCGACACACAGATGAAATATCACGCCTCAACGAACAAATTATCGACATGAGGGGAGCGATGTTGGGAATGGAAACCACAAGGGCGGGATTGGAAGAGGAAATTACCAGACAAAAGAAACTACGACATCATGAAGAAAAATCAAACAATGTAGCATCTGCTCGAATGAAGAAAGCTTATACGCGGTTCTACCCTGTGGACATCTGTGTATGTGCAAGGATTGCTGGATCCAACTCACATGTGAAGGAGCCCAATGCCGATGCGTTGACGCCGGAGAGGTGCATTTCAAGATAAGATGTCCCATTTGTCGAAAACATGTAGGAAGCGTGAGGCGAATATTCCGCGCTTAAAGTGTGTCGTATCACACTATCAAAGGCCCTTTTCAGGGCCAACCCATCTTTCCGAAAGAGAAACTTCTTTCATTAGCACACCCAACTTAACATTAGCTCCAATCATGCTTTTTTCCCCCAAAAAAAAATAATTTTTTTTTCCAAAAAAAAAAAAAAAAAAAATTTCGTACACAAAGTCAAAAATTTTTTTTTGAGGTAGCGGGTCGAGTGAGGTATCATATTGAAGCTGACGTGAAATGCTTCACATTGATACCTCACTCGACCCGATTGGACTACTAGGGGCTGCCCTAACGCCAAACATCAATATCAACATCAATCAACATCAATCTTCAAAATACCTTTAGAGGTGCCCCTAGTGGACCAATCGGGTCGAGTCCGGTATCATTGTGAAGCATTTCACGTCAGCTTCAATTGGATACCTCACTCGATCCACTACCGCCAAAATAAAAAAAAAATAAAAAATCAAACTTCGTACACGAGATGTTGATATCGATGTGCAAAATAACCTTTTTGGCGTTAGAGGCGTCCCTAGTGGTCCAATCGGGTCGAGTGAGGTATTAAATTGAAGGTAACGTGAAGGAGCATCTGATAGACTGAGTGTGGGCTTGAATTAGGGTAATTCTGCGCATGCGCAAAGATAATATGAAAAATATCAATGTTCAAAAATAGCCTGTTTGAGGTTAGAGGCGTCCCTAATGGTGCAATCGGGTCGAATGAGGTATCAAATTGAAGGTAACGTGAAGGCGCATCTGATAGACTGGGTGTGGGTTGAACTATCAGCAGTCTGCGCATGCGTAATCTTCAAACACCTTTTTTTGGAGTTAGAGGCGCCCCTAGTGGCCCAATGGAGTCGAGTGAGGTATCAATCTGAAACATTTCACGTCAGCTTCAATTTGACACCTCACTCGACCCACTACCTGCAAAATAAAAATAATTCTCGCACACCAGGTTTTGCTATCGAACTGCAAAATAACCTTTTTGATGTTAGGGGCGCCCCTAGTGGTCCGATGGAGCCGAGTGAGGTATCAATGTGAAGGTGAGATGAAGGGCCATCTGATGGACTGGTGTGGGTTGAACTATCACCATTCTGCGCATGCGCAAGAATGGAAATAGACGTTTTTGGAGCTATTTGACTATTAAAAAAAAGAAAAAAGTTCCGAAAATTGTATAAGTCTCACCCCATGTCAAACAAGTGCAATTGACCGCCATCTTGAATCCGACCACCCCTAACCTAGAAAAAACAAGCCGCCATCTTGAAAATATGCAAATGAGGACGAGCGAAACAAGTGCAATTGACCTTGACCTACAAAAAAAAAAGGCCGCCATCTTGAATCCGACCACCCCTAACCTAGAAAAAACAGGCCGCCATCTTGAAAATAGGCAAATGAGGCGCGAAACAAGTGCAAGTGACCTTGACCTACAAAAACAGGCCGCCATCTTGAATCCGACCACCCCTAACCTAGAAAAAACAGGCCGCCATCTTGAAAATATGCAAATGAAGGGTCAAACAAGTCCAAACAAGTTTTCTTGACCTACAAAAAAAACAGGCCGCCATCTTGAATCCGACCACCCCTAACCTAGAAAAAACAGGCCGCCATCTTGAAAATAGGCAAATGAGGACGAGCGAAACAAGTGCAAGTGTACTTGACCTACAAAAACAGGCCGCCATCTTGAATCCGACCACCCCTAACCTAGAAAAAACAAGCCGCCATCTTGAAAATATGCAAATGAAGGGTCAAACAAGTGCAATCGGCCGCCATCTTGAAACCGACCACCCCTAACCTAGAAAAAACAAGCCGCCATCTTGAATAGTCCCAATGCACCCAATGACCTCATTAACATAAAACTTTCCCGCCAAAACTCACGCATGCGCACACACATAGCCACACCCACATCTCAAAATACGCGCTTCTGATTGGCTGTCGCTGTGACGTCACAGAGGTCATATGCAAATTTTTGAGGTCAATTGGCCCTTCGGTGCGTGCTCCCTACTACTTATGTATTCGTATTTGATGAACTTGGATCCCTCTAGTTCCCAGGTTGAACCCGCCTTTTCACACGTTTTAATAGGGACAGACCGACATGTAGCTAAGTGTGTACCTTACAATTTGTCTCTAACCGTAGAGAAGACCGGGCCTATGGGAAATTCAAAAAGGATGTTCCATTGCCAACGAACGATTTTTGTTTATTATAGCATTATTTGTTTCAGCATTCCGTATACTGGGGTTGCATTATGAGGCAAGAAAAGTGTTCAGATGCGCACAGTCTCAAAATCAATTGGGTAAAGTTGTTTGGGACTTTGAAATTAATCTTTTATTTAGAGTAGGAGAAATGTGGATAAATTCCATCGTTCCAAGAGTTTTTGTAAGTATATTGTTACGTATTAGCTCGACAAGCGGCATTTAGCTATACAAGCGTCTAGTCCGCCATTCATAATTCAGCCGTCTTCCGTTAAAGAATATCCGCGTCCATAATCCAAAGACCTATTCCATATCCATATAACAGTATTAGCACGAAATTCAAAAAGACAATCATAGTATACAAAAACATAGGTTAATTTCCTGCAAGAGAGAAGCGGTCAACAGTTTTCAATGATGTCGACAAGACATCATGATGTTCCAAAAATATAAAATCCGTATCGCTGATCAGTATTCTTAATCCATAGTAATCGTTGTAAAGTCGTTATCTAGAGAATGATGTATCTCAGTCACGCTTTGATTGTGACTGTTCATATGAGCATCATGAGAATCTTGAAGTGCATGGGTTCATACGGCCCCTAGCCCCGGATTAAGCGGAATTAGACACAAGTTACGAAACGTAACGCCGTAGATCTTGCACGCTACGTTCGTAGTTTGCTATCAGCATTTAGCTATGCCGACGACCTCTCACGACCCTCCAAAACAATACTACAAATAGAAAAACATAGGTAATCCACTAAATTATAGTTACACAATTCCTCAATCTGATTAATATTATATCTATTTGATTCAAATCTGATCCCAATATCCACAGAGCTACATTAAAGGCGGTACCCGAGTCATTTTAATCAGACTTGTTAGACACAAAGAATAATAATCACATTTCAGGAAGGAATTCCTCTACTACCCCTCAAGTCGGTGTTAGGGGCCGTGCGGTCATATCATTCAAGATGTCCACATGAACAGCTTCAATAAAAGAGTGTGCGATACAAATCAATACAGGGGTCATATTGTTTTGGTTATTGTGAGGCTTTTATATATGCGGCCATTGGCCTTTGGGGTCATATGACTTTTTGTCAGTACTCCGTCTTTTCTCATCACCTTTATATGTTGCGTTTAATCATTGATTTTCCAAATTCCAAATGACATCACAAATATCATACCATGACCGAGAGTGGGTTATCAACCTAATTACAGCCGCACATTTATCATACATACTTCGGCATGTAGGTCATACAAGTATATTGAGTCAATTAAATTTATTGATTCTGTCTCGAGTGATTCTTCTGCGGACATTAAGCAATGACCTGCGATTACCGGATTTACCTGGCCTTATTCTGGTACTCAACAGGAATATAAACTGATATGATGGGATCCGTGAGAACTCCACCATACCGGGATATGACCTACCTTTTTCTCGTGGCTTGTGAAATTGCGCGATGTCTCATCTGTTTTGTCCGTCATTGTTTACAGATCGTGAACGACCGGCTATACTTTGATCTACTCTGTCCGAACTGGTGTCACACGGAGGCCATATACTGCACTTTCACTGACCGTTAACCGTAAATTAACTAATAGATTACTGTAAGGTATAATCCCCGGAGAGAAACCCGTGTCCCATTTCTGCCAGCTTTCCAACCAGACATATGACACTGAGTGAGTCTAAATATATGACCGGTGAGCTCATTCTGTATGAAAAGCTAGGGCTTCACGCATCACTGGGAGAGATTCTAGCCGTGAAGTTATTGTGGAGCTTTTCTGACCCAAATACTGAGCTCAGACTAACTTGTTGTTTGTCTACTCTCGAGTAGTTAGTATGTATGCACTTTAGCTGACCCATGTTCCACTTGAATACATGTTGTACACGGTCACCATAACTTGGCAACATGTATGGTATCAATAAGGATAACAATAGGCCTCTGTTGCTTCGATATCTTGTTGTCAACTTTACCGTGGAAGGATAAAAGGTGTATACATTTCAGTATTAAAGATATTTTATCATACCTTCTCGAAATATTAGTGACATGATCGACGACTCTCTGTCGACTGTTGGACTGGATGACTATACTGTGATCATGGATTCAGCTGACGTTCTATGAGTTAGGTGCAGGATTGGCTTATTTTTAGATACTTTTCAAATTTCCTATGCTTTAACATGGTGCTATATAGCATACTAGGCAATATTGTGCAGATATTTTTGCTAAACTTCGCAGTAGGCAGAAAAGTGGGTTACTTTAATAGCATCTATATTCAATATTTAGCACTTTTATAATATAGTCTAATTAGAATATATTCGCATTAAAATATCTGTAACACCGTGTCGGAGAAAGGACAATATATTCAATATTTAGCACCTTTATAATATTATCTAATTAGAATAGATTCGCACATAAATATGTAGCTGACGTCTGAGAAAACACAATATATTGAATGTTTAGCACTTTGATAATATCATCTAATTAGAAGAGATTCGCAGTTAAATATCTAGCTTGTGTCCGAGAAAGACAATATATTCAATATTTAGCACCTTTATAATATCATCTAATTAGAAAAGATTCGCACTGAAATATGTAGCTGGCGTCTGGGAAAAGATAATATATTCAATATTTAGCACTTTTATAATCTATACTAAATAGAAGAGATTCGCAGTTAAATTTCCACAAGAGCCTTTTCGGAGAAATGACAATATATTCAATATTTAGCACTTTTATAATCTAATCTAATTAGAAGAGATTCGCATTAAAATATCTGTAACACCGTGTCGGAGAAAGGACAATATATTCAATATTTAGCACCTTTATAATATCATCGAATTAGAATATATTCGCATTTAAATATGTAGGTGACGTTTGAGAACAGACAATATATTGAATATTTAGCACTTTGATAATATCATCTACTTAGAAGAGATTCGCAGTTAAATATCTATCTGGCGTCTGGGAAAAGACAATATATTCAATATTTAGCACCTTTATAATATCAGATAATTAGAAAAGATTCGCACTTAAATATGTAGCTGGCGTCTGGGAAAGACAATATATTCAATATTTAGCACTTTTATAATCTATACTAAACAGAAGAGATTCGCAGTTCAATATCCACAAGAGTCTTTTCAGAGAAAAGACAATATATTCAATATTTAGCACTTTTATAATCTACTATAATTAGAAGAGATTCGCATTAAAATATCTGTAACACCGTGTCGGAGAAAGGACAATATATTCAATATTTAGCACCTTTATAATATCATCTAATTAGAATATAATTTGATTGTTGCAATCAAGTACTAAAGGAAGATGTTGGCACCAATCAAGCATTACCCGGGACTGTTTTAAACAGCCTATATACCAGCACATGCGCGTTGTTTAACCAGGAAGAACGATCGAATAATCTGTTATTGTCTGAGTGGAGTTGCACAGACCACAAATGAAAATGTACTTGCGACTGTCTCAAAAATCCTTACATAACAGCGCATGCGCGTTGTTTAACCAGGAAGAACCATAGAATAATCCCTGCTATTGTCAGAGGAATTGCACAGACCAGCAAATAAGGTGTAGGACTGCCTTAAACCTTATTCACCAGCCCATGCAAGTTTGAAATTATGTAGCATTTGTGCTAAGTATACAATATATTTTCTTTAAGGAGAGGCAATCAGACAATTTGGAGCTGCGATTTAGAAGAAATATTCAATATTTATCATGGCTGCAATTTAGAAGAAGTATTCAATATTTAGCATTTGTGCTAATTATACAATATATTTTCTTTCGGGAGAGGCAGTCCGACAATTTGCGTTTGCGAGTTATCATAAATATTGAATATTTCTTCTGGCTGCAAATTTAGAAAGAAATATTGAATATTTAGAATTTGTGCTAATTATACAATATATTTCCTTTGGGAACAGGCAAGTCAAAGTGCTAACTAGCAGTAATCCTAGAAATTATCTTCAAAGTAGCACATCCCTTTCTAAATATCACTGATTTTAGAAATTATTTGCGAAGTAGCAGATCTGCTAAATAGCATGCGAGACAATAATAACCATTCCTGCATCTTAATGCGTTCTATACACAGTTGTATTCTGATATTTATAACTGTAGAATCAGTGTATTATAAAGTTATCGTGATTGACTATAACATGACAGGTAACAGTCGTATGTAACATCTGCGAATATACATAAATCTACGCCGGTCATACATTCATACGGACCGGGTACATTTACTAATAATAAATTGATTATTTCTCCGATAAAGCATTTCCGTGTAAATGGTGTATAGTGTATTGCTCGCATGTACTACATTTTTTAATGTTATTAATATATAGTTTAGCTTTATATGCAATGTTTTTCGAACCATCCGATCGGATAGACTGGTGACGAGTCAAAATAATTTCCCAATAATGTTTAAAATATTTTTGAGAGCACAACATGTTTACCAGTATGAAAAAATATAAATAAAAAATGATCATAATACGTCATTTGCGGACAGGCTATTCGTTTTGAGAACAACAGATTATTTTGTCATGAGAGCAATGGTATGCGAACTATAGATCCCGTTTTAGGAAAATAATAGAATGAGAATAATAATTTTGTTATGAGAATATAATAGGAGCTGGAGTTGTGTGAGTTACTACCCTGAGTATCAAATCCTGGGACGGAATATCTGCAAGATACCGTCTCCTGGCCTTGAAATTGTGAACTATTCAGTCTAGACACCCGCGTGCACGCACCCACACACGCAAGCTTTGAACATCCCGCCTTAAAAAAAAAGTCGGAATAAATATAAACAACTTCCATGAGACGCATTTCACTGCACGGATCTTGTTGATTGACAGCTTGTGAATTTCGAGTTGACGAAATTTGATTGGTCACATGTATCCGCCCACCAGTTTACAAACTGCCGTACGCAAAGGGACACCCTAGTTCAAGTTTCAAGTTTCCCAAGTTCCCTAGTTCCAAGTTCCCAAGTTCCAAGTTCCAGCTCCGTAGTTTCAAGCTCCAGTTCCCCAAGCTTCCCCTCCGAAGTTTCAAGCTCCAGTTCCCCCAAGCCCCACCTCCAAAGTTCAAAAGCTACAGTTCAAAAGCTCCCAGACCCAAACCTCCCAGATATGATATACATCTGGTTGTTTAAGAGGCATAACACATATGCCATTGTCAATCAGCCCTTATTATAATGTTACTTATTATATTGTTACTGTCTAGCCTGTTCAACACATGTTTTGAATTGTTGTGGAGCTCACTGATGATAGATTACAGATTAAAATAAGCCGCATCTAACACCTACTGGAACCAATTTTTTGGGGGGGGGGGATTAGAAGTTTGTGAAAACATCCTTCAGGATAGCACAGATTGGCCATGGAAAATAACTTTAAATGGAAGAAAGTTCTGTCCATCCTCTGTAGAGGAACTTAGATTACATACTTCCGTCTTATAATTTTACAATCGATCTGTTTCTTTTGTTGTGAAACTTCGCTGGGATAGAAAGTGACCATCCTTTCTCTCAAATTCAAATGCCCATCTTATCAGATTTTGGGAGGTCGGAAGACCGTGAATACGTGTCAGGATAGCTGTGGTATCAGGGAAAGTAAGTGAGGAGTAGAGGGGGTACATTACCATGCCTTTATGCAGAATAATTGGATGATTTGCTAAATATTCTGTTGAAATAGAACTTTCTGAGCTATGTGTGTACTAACAAATGTAGTATCGTGGTATGATTTGACTGGGGCTATTCGGTCAACACATCGGCAATAAGCCGATGATACGCGACTGAACTTTCTTTTACAAACATGACAAATGTGACCGGCCATCAGATTTCTTGTATTCATATACCAGTAATGTTCCCCTGATGATTCGTACTGTCGCATTGACCCTCTTGATCACTAGATACCCCATATATATTGAATTATCGTGATTCACTTACACATCAGCAGCCAAAATTAGAGGTATGTATGAATGGACGGCAATTGGTTTCATTTCAAAGATTTCTCAGTTATGTACTCCATATAATTGTCAGCATTGTTTCAATTTTTTATCCATCAGCCAAATTTTGGCCAAAGGATAGTGTTGTCGTCATATACGTCCGTCCGTCCGTCCATCACACCTTTATACTTATCCAGATATCTTCATAGAATGGCTTACCCTAGGCACACCAGACTTGCAGTGCACATGCATATTCTCATGTCCCAGAACCCGAATGATTCTGGACCCGACTGGCCGTCTTTAATTTATGCGAAACCGTTATTCTTGTGTATCTCGGGGTACCATTTCGCTGTTCAGTGTGAAACTTGGTATAGATTATCAATGCATCAAGAAACTTCGAAGGAATGACCAAACCAGTTTCTCTGATTCGGTGGAAACCTTGGCGGCCATCTTTAATTTATGCAAAACCTCAAATGATATATATATCTAATACCATTTAAGTGTTCTATATGAAACTTGGTATACAGCGTCGATGTATCAACAGAATCGCAATGAATAACCACATCAGTTCCTCTGAGTGGTGGGAAGGATGGGCGGCCATCTTTAATTTATGCGAAATCATTAATGATCTCTATCTTTGATACTTTGATCTCGATGTAAAATTTGGTATACATCATCGATGCATCAAGAGACTTACGATGAATGACAGATCTGGTTTCTTTGATTGGGCGGAAATCTTGGCGGCTGTCTTTAGAGTCAGGGAAATTTACTTTGATAAGTTTGTCCTTCCGCCTGTTTGGCGTTAGACATTTGGCAAGCAGGCCGAACACGTTTAATGACTTCAACGACTGAACCTCGCCGAAAAGTAAAAAAGACAACCCCATATAAAGAAGATCAAAACAATGCCAACGAATGATAATATGAATCACAGACTTGCGACGTCTTTGAAATGAAACGAAATGTAATTATTTTGGAAGATGATAAATTCATTCGAATTAAATGTTGTCAACAGGATTGGGCTGTAATTGAAATTTTTCACTGGCAGTATGTCTGAATTATTATAGACATTATAGGTATATTTGTTCTAAGGCCGAATGCACTTGACTGAATTTTCTTTGATAAATGTGATCAAATTACAGAAGACCATTGCGAGTATTTGTTATCTCTTATAGTCTTGTGCGTTCTTGGTGTTGAATACAAAAAAGCTGAAGGCTAAAACAATATTTCATGAATACTTCATCTATCAGCGAAAATATGGGCATTTGTCCCGGGCTTAATGTCATATGATTAAACATAGGTGAACTCAATAGCCCCAGTCCAACCGTCCACGACATGCTTACATAACTCAAAATTTCTTTATTCAGTAAATCATCCTATCATTGCTCCATAAGCGCATGGTGATTACCTCCTCTACTCTCCGGATTCCATAGCTGCATGTAACCCCCATGATCCCAAAAATCTTTTAGATTGGCTTTTTTTATTTAAAGAGAGGAGGGGCTCAGTTCCTGTGACCCATAGCTATTCTGGGGAGTTACATGACCTCTTGACCACAACTGGGTGAGTTAGTGAGTGAATAGGATTTAACGTCGTTTTCAACAATGTAACTTCAGTCATATCACGTGCCTATTTGTGCCGGAACATGAACGTGCTTACAGTCCCTATTATCCTGGACACTGTTCAGCCCAGCCAGTACAGCAACCGGTCACCCATCCAAGTATTGACCGGGCTCAACGTTGCTTAACTTCGGTAATCTGACGAGAGCCGGTGTGCCCAACGTGATACGCAGTCATATAAATGGAGGAAAAAAAATAATATACAGCAATATTGGAACTTCAGAGTCAGGAGCTTGGTCGCTGGGCCTTTGAAACATAGTTTTCCTGTAATGTATGACACAGTCCCAGCAGTGGATGATTTCAAGTGATGTATGGTAGTAGTATACAAAGAGTCAATTGAGTCTTTAGCGCCTCACTGCGCATGCGCAGAACTTGGTGTGACGTCATAAGTGTGGCTGTGCGCATGCGTGAGTGGATGTGAGTGGAGGTGGGTTCAAGATGGCGGCTATTTACCTTCCACCACACCACGACACAGTCCGCCATTTTGAACCCACCTCCACACACAGTGCACTGATTGACACCGGTGTGTGGAGGTGGGTTCAAAATGGCGGCCTGTGTGGTTGTGGAGTGGGAGGTAAGTATCCGCCATTTTGAACCCACCTCCACACACCAGTGCACTGACTGACACCGGTGTGTGGAGGTGGGTTCAAAATGGCGGCCTGTGTGGTTGTGGAGTGGGAGGTAAGTATCCGCCATTTTGAACCCACCTCCACACACCGGTGTCAGTCAGTGCACTGGTGTGTGGAGGTGGGTACAAAATGGCGGACTGTGTCGTGGTGGGTGGGAGGTAAGTATCCGCCATTTTGAACCCACCTCCACACACCAGTGCTGTGGGAGGTGGATACAAGATGGCGGCTTGGTTTTTAAGGGGAGTGGGAGGTGAGTATCCACCATTTTGTACCCACCTCCAGTGAAAAACGTATAAAAGGAGTCGATTTTTAGGAAAAGGGGTGTATTCAATTTGACTTACCTGACCTGCCTGCCTGTCTCCCTGCCTGCCTGCCTGCCTGCTTGCCTATCCGCTTGTATGAGACGAAAAGCATGAGACGTGGAGAAGATTTTCCAGACGATCCAGGAGCACCTCCGGTTTAAGTCTTGCCTGAAGACGAGCGTGTGAGGATGGTCATATCCATTTTTTTCCATCACGGTTGTGCGCAGGTGTATGACGTCACTTCCGGTCTGCGTGAATCGGGCGTGACCTGGAAAAAGGATTGATCTGTAATCTGTGTTGTTGTTGTTGTTGTTGTTGCTCCCTTTTTTTTTGCACTAACCCATCAGAATAGTACGTATCACGGACTACACCCGTAGAGCTACATCTGGTCTATAAAACATGTCCCTCTGGATCCCACACCTTCATTTCTACAGAGCCATGGCGGAGATCCAGCCCCATGCGACTCGCATTTTACAGTATGCCACCGTGGTGAATTCATTCACGGGTTACCGAGCAGTGGTCCGGTCCATGTTTGCAGATGGCGACGACAACGAGGGACGACGCCAGATCCTGAACGAGTTCACAGAAGCGGTCCTCCACAGAGTGCACTCGATGGAGAGGCGTGCCATCACTCACCACTACTGGACTATGACAGCCATCCTTGATGCTCGCGCTATGGACCAGGAGCGCTCACGCCGGAACCAGCGCCGGCCGGTTGGCCTCATACTAGTCTGTGCCCTATTCACCCTGGCGCTGTGGTATTGACACTATAAATACAGGGGATGAGACAGAGTGTGTGTCATTCTCCCTTCGACATTTACAGCAAGCATGTCAATGTACCTACGAGCCATCCTGCCTCTTACACCCAGTGTGAGGTTATACATTTATCAAGATAAAGTCACCCTGGTGAAAGACGATCAAGCTATTTACTGGACGCCCGCTGAGAGGCTATCGAATCCGGTGACACTACAGCGTGATGGGTGGACTAAGTTTAAACGGGTGTTGAGCGGTGAGTTGGACGGAGACCTCATCCACCTGGACAACGCCATCTACGTATATTCCGTACCACCCGTCCACATACGTCTGGGTCCCTACCAAGAGCCTACGCGAAGTATCAGCCTAACTTCCTCTGTGTGGTCAGCCTTGGAGAAAATAGTGCCTATTGTGGACCAGTTATTTACACCGGACGACCGATCACCCGACCAATTAGCGTGGGTTCGTGCTATGGAAGACGCGGCGGCTGAACCCCATGAACAACTACATGAACCCGACGACGATGCCATTGATTACCCCGCTAGACTCAGTCAGCCCAATGACATGACCACCTGATCCTTTGATCTCACGGGGTTCTCCCTATAAATACGAGAGACAGTGAAATCTGGTATCATTCACGTACTGACCATGACGGAGCATATAGTACTGGCGTATTTCAGCTTGACCCCCGAGGTTTTCCTGCACGTGTATGCGGATACGGTCGATATCATGGAGGAGGTGGTGGGAGACACGGACCCTACACAACCGTGCCCGGCTCACATTCGTCTGTCCCGGGAGGGCTGGACCAAATTCAAACGGGTGTTGTCTGGTGAACTGGACGGCGACCTCATCCACTTGTGTCACGATGTGTACATCCGACGCGGCCCTTTCTTTGCTCAATTGGCTCGGCTAGATGGAGGTACAGTGCATTTTACCCTTCACCCTGATCTATGGTCTGCATTGGAAGATGCCGTGGTGGATGTGGATGAAGTGCTTATCAAGCGGTCATCAGACGAGTTGGACTGGTCATTTACCATGGCCACTGTGGAAGTCCACGAAGAAAATCAGAAACTCCGGCCCAAGATATACCCGTTATAAATAAACGATAGAGCCAGGGTCCATCATCATTTTGTCACCATGAAGCGCTGGGAGAAGGTGTTGGATAACTTATACTACAGTCCCGACAGTCCGGCGGCCTATAGTGCATTGTCGGCTCTCTATCGAGCGGCCAAACCCCAAGGGGTACAACGTGCCCAAGTCCGAGATTGGTTAAGAAGACAAGACACCTATACCTTACATCGATCTGTCCGTCGCCATTTTCTACGGAACCGGGTCATCGTGGGAGGAATAGATGCCCAGTGGCAAGCGGATTTGGTGGATATGAGCGCCTTTGCCAAACACAACGATGAGAATCGGTATATCTTGACGTGCATCGATATCCTATCCAAGTATGCGTGGGTGGTACCCATCCGGACGAAAACGGGGGCAAATCTCATAGCGGCGTTCAAAGACATCTTCAAGACCGGGCGCAAACCTTTGTATTTGCAAACCGACGAAGGCACGGAATTCCTCAACAGACCGTTCCAAGCCTTTCTCAAGAAACAGAAGGTGTTTTTCTTCCATACGTACAACGAGACCAAGGCTTCCGTGGTGGAGAGGTTCAACAGGACATTCAAAGGCCGCATGTATAAATATTTCACCTATAAGAATACAAGGCGGTACATCGATGTTCTCCCGAAACTGGTGAGGGGTTACAATCGAGCCTATCATCGAAGTATAGAGAGAGCCCCCATTACCGTGACCCAACGCAATGAAGCCCAAGTCCGGCGTGTCTTGTACCCCAGGCCATCGCAGCGAACGACGAAGGCGGTGTACAAGGTCGGGGACCCTGTACGGATCAGTAAAGTCAAGGGCAAGTTCGAGAAAAGTTACTTGCCCAACTGGAGCGATGAGCACTTCCTGATTAAACGGCGCCTACCCCGACAGCGGCGAGTCTATGAACTGGAAGATCTCCAAGGGGAAACGTTGCTGGGGACGTTTTACGACACGGAATTACAGCCTGTTGTAAAAACACAGCAAGACTACTACACGGTGGAGCAGATTTTGAAAACGGAACGTCGACGTGGCAAACTGTTTCATTTCGTAAAATGGCAAGGCTGGCCCAGTTCCTTCAATTCCTGGGTCGCTGCCAACCAGGTGAAACGACTATAAAACCAGACACCACTGCCGTCCTCCTTCATTCCACGTCCGACCCCAGTGCTATGGACCAACAGCAGCTGCCTCCGAAGACAGCGTCTCGCAAAACGCGCAAAGCGCAAGTGGTCTTTGGGGTGCTATTGCTAACCCTGCTGAGTGTGTTGTACGGAGGTGTGTTTTACGACGTAGCCTATGTCAGTACGTTACTTAACCAACTGAGAACACCAGCCATCAGTGAAACGGGTCTACAGAGAGCACCAGTCGTATCGAGCCCAGTCACCACCACCACCACACCCCGCGTACAAGCCACGTCGAGTTCTACACTTACACCAAGTACACCTACTACGTCTCAAGACCCACCGGATTTCATCCCTCACAGTGAACCGACCACCCACGTTGTACCCACCCCCAGCACCATCTCTGAACGTGAACAGACAACGACGACCGACGTTGTACCCACCACCACTCCAGTTCACTCGTACGAAATTTACAAGAGCGGGTTACCACGACAACGGATAGACCTCAAACCATGGACCCTCGGTGGCAGCATCCCTTCACTTGCGTCATCGCAGGACCGACGGGCTCCGGCAAAACGCACTTCGTCAGGAAGCTCCTTCAACACGCCGACAGCATGATCACTCCACCCATTGCCCGAGTCGTGTGGTGTTACGGAGAATGGCAGGAAGCGTATGCAGCAATGCCCCACATCACGTTCGTGGAAGGCCTACCCAACCTGGCCGATTTGGAACCCGACACCTTGGTGGTTCTGGATGATCTCATGGCGGAGACGGATGCACGGGTCACCCAACTCTTTACCAAAGGCAGCCATCATCGACGGCTCAGCATCATCTACATTGTGCAGAATCTGTTCAGTAAAAACAAAGAACATCGGAATATCAGCTTAAATGCCCACTACCTGGTGGTCTTCAAAAACCCGAGAGATACCACTCAACTGCTGCACCTGGCGAGACAGATGTATCCCG
The DNA here is from genome assembly GCA_036873755.1 of Hanleya hanleyi. NCBI lineage: Eukaryota > Metazoa > Mollusca > Polyplacophora > Lepidopleurida > Hanleyidae > Hanleya > Hanleya hanleyi. The sequence continues at coordinate 3,851 of JAVTVY010048395.1, read as the reverse complement.
GCCGCACACCGTTTGCGTTGGAAGCCTTCAAAGATGCCACAACCCCTCAGCACGGGTATATGCTCTTCGACCTCAAGCAAGCCACCCCCGACCACCTTCGACTACGGACCGGCATCTTTCCCGGAGAGACCCACCACGTGTACATGCAAAAATAATGTAAACACATCCACAGTGGCGCCCCAGCTGGGGTCTGTGTGTTTGATGATGGGGAATAATAAAAAGAATGAATACCACAGCAGGGTTGACTTTGTCTGTGAGGTGGATAAAAAGGGCAGAGTTGTGGGTTCTAGCATTAGTTGTACAGGATGTCTGCGCGAGTACGGAAGCACGCTCCCACGCTCCGTGTATTGAAGACGGCCCCACCCGAGTTAGTCCGAACCATTGTACGCGGTGCGGACCCTGACCTTGTACGCTGTCTGTGCGAGATCGGGTACAACCTGTTAAAAGGCAACGTACCACTGACTCCGGCTCAGAAGACCAAGTTGGCCAAGCATAAGACAGGTCTCCGAACCCTAGTCCACAAGCGGGTCCCTCAAACACAAAAGAAAAAGGTGTTACAGAAAGGCGGCTTTCTCGGGGCCATCTTAGCACCGTTGGCCGCTTCCGTGTTGGGTCCAGTATTGGGTGGACTCTTCGGCCGACAATGAACCACACGAAAAAAATGGTCCTCGTCGAACCACGGTTCCTGCAAAACCTCCAATCACCCTACCCTGTCCCACCTACGGTGAAGACCATAAACAGCCTCGATGGAGAGATGCAACAGATCTTACAGAGACCGGGGTTAAGCGACAGTGAGAAAGTACAACGGTACAATGAGACGCTTCAACGGTACATGACGTTCATGGACCAATACAAAACCCTGTCTACCCCAGCAACAGCAGCACCACCACCACCACCACCACCACCACGTGACAGACCGCTGACCTCAGCACCGCTCCAACAGCCGGGTGAGGTAGCCCCCACAGCCCCACAGTGGGTGGAAGACGAAGTGCTGAAGAGTGTACCTGCCTCGTTCAAGAAACAAGCTGGCCTGGTATTACAACGGATGAAACAGAATCCTAACATGACTTGGAATGATAAAGGCGAACTCCTGGTACAGAATCAGGTGGTCCCCGGCACCCACATGACGGATTTAGTGAATGATCTGATGCGTCAACGCAGATCGCACACCGATCCTCGAGGATGGGAGGCCTTCGCTCAAGGCTTGAAAGACATGCATGTACCACAGGAATTGGTGGGGAACCCCCACCGCTGGGCCTTTATGCAGCAAACCCAGCAATCGCCGAGTCGTGCACCACGACTCTCACCACAACCTTCTTGGGAAGCCGACTGGGAACCGGAGTCACCCCCAAAACTCCACCACCATCACAACGGGCACCTTCTTTTCAGACCTTTAAAAAACCACCCTCGATCAGGACACCCCACATCTCCAGAGCCGTGACACGTAGCAAGTCAACGCGACGAACACGACGCCGGACACAACCGCCCAAGGCCTGGAAGACCTATTAAAACCAACAGCAGCAGCAGGACAGCTCAGTCGCCATGTTTTACCTGACCCTACCCAGTAACAGTTCGCTGGATGTGTTTCCTGACAACACCGTGGCCAAGTACGTCACCCAGTTACCACAACCGTTACATTTACCTGGACGCTGGGAATGTGCCCTCGTGGATATCCAATACCCTTACTCGTGGTACAACGTGCGAGCCAATGAAGTGTGGTACGAGGTCACCTACGAAGGCAAAAACACCCGACTCACCCTCCCCGAAGGCCAATACGATACCCCCAAAGAGTTCATGGGTGGGCTGTCAAGACTGTTGCATGATAAGGCGCTACGGGGGGTGACGGATAGTGCAACACGCCTGATAGCCTTGCGCTTCAAGAGAAACGTGTTCTTCGATGTCAACGTACACAACGACAAGGCACAGCTTACCGTCACCGATACCGTGAATGTGAAACTCAGTCCTACACTACAGCAAATGCTGGGTTTCGATCTACAGACGTTCGCTGGTCCCACCGAACACCATGGCGAGATGCCGATGGATATGAAGTCGGGTATGTACGGACTCTACGTCTACTCGGACGTGGTGGACAACCACATCGTGGGCGATATCAACACACCTCTGTTACGGGTGGTCCCCATTAAAAAGACGTATGGAGGTCAAGTCACCCACAGTTTCAACCATATCATGTACCTGCCCGTACGACATACCGACATCAACACGATCACGGTGGATATAAGAGATGACACGGGACGACCGGTGGCATTCGAACGAGGAAAAGTGGTGCTGACACTTCATTTTCGACAAGCACGTGCTCCCCACTTTGCATAATGAAAGTACCTTACGAGTGCGATGCACGCAGCTATGCCGACTATTATGCCCAACAGGCCGGGGGTGGCTTTCCGGTCTTTAGCGGTGCACGCATGCAACGAGGACATGGACTGGGGAACATACTCGGCAGCATTGTGAAAACGTTCCTGCCCTTGGTGACGCGTGGGGTGAAAGAAATCGGCAAACAAGCGGTACGCAGTGGACTGCAAGTGGCCGGTGATGTCTTGGGGGGTACGGCACCCCGACAAGCCTTGAAACGACGGGCCAAAGAAGCGTGAGGCGTCTTGGTGGCCAAAGCACAACGCACCGTAGGGAATAAAAGAGCTGCCCCACCGAGACCACGCACCAGTCGACGACCGACCCAGCGACGACGCACATCCAAGAAGACAAAGGATATCTTTTCTTAAAACATGGCCTTAATCCACGCCGAGTCCTGCCCATCCACCAACAGTGAATTTGATTTGTGGACCGTGCCGCCCACACAAACCAGTGTCGAACAAGGATTATGGGTGGAGCATCTCCCGCTCTCCAGCATCAACGAAACCGGGCCCATCGAGTTCACCATCAGTAATGCGGATACGGCCTATGTGGATTTAGCCCATACCTACTTGTATGTGAAAGCCAAGGTGGTCAATGGAGCTGGCACCAGAATCGCTGACCAAGCAACGGTGGGCCCGACGAATCTCTGGCTGCACTCGATGTTTCAGCAGGTGGATATTTTTCTCAGCGACAAACTCATCAGTGACTCCACCAACACGTACCCCTATCGAGCCTACATCGCGACACTGTTGTCGTATGGCCGAGAGGCTAAAAAATCTCAGCTGACAACCGCTTTATTCTACAGGGACACGGCCGAGCACATGGACACGGCGGACAATGGGGGATATAACAAACGGAAGGCTTTCACTGCGAACAGTGCCTCGGTGGATATGATGGATCGACTGCATGCAGACATGTTCATGCAAGACCGGTACCTCTTGAACAAGATCCCCATCAAAATCCGACTGATACGGGCGCCTCCGATCTTCGCCTTGATGGCCACTAACGTAGAGGGGCATGTAGCGGACTATAAGATTGTCATCCAAGACGCAGTCCTGTATGTCCGAAAAGTGAAACCGAATCCAGCCGTTCAATTGGGACACATGAAAGCCTTGGAAACAAAACCAGCCCAGTACCCTATCCGACGTGTGCAAACCAAAGTGTTCTCTGTGCCTGCTGGAAATATGGGCGCCAACAAAGAAAACCTGTTCCTGGGGGAACTACCCAAGCGATTGATCCTGGCCTGTGTGGAAAATACCAGTTTCAGCGGAGCCTACCCAGAGAATCCGTTTGACTTTAAACATTTCGGCATCAATTTTGTGGCCCTGCATTTGGATGGACAACAGGTGCCAGCCACGGCCTTAACCCCGAACTTTGGGCGGAGGAATTTCATTCGAGCCTATCAGAGCCTGTTTACAGCCACCGGTCAAATAAACCAGGACGAAGGGAATATGATCAGTCGGGAGGACTACGCGAACGGA
>JAVTVY010048394.1:0-23589 GCA_036873755.1 Hanleya hanleyi | reverse complement strand
CCACCACTGCATAAAAACCTGGTAGTACAGGTGTGAACATGAATTTAAGGTCACTAGCCTCATGGGTACATGGTTCTCCCTGGATACTCCTGCATTCTCCACCAGAAAAACTGCCTGATCAAGTCACTCCTTGACATACTGAAGTGGGTTAGCGATTATCATATTGACCACCACTGCATAAAAACCTGGTAGTACAGGTGTGAGCATGTATTTGAAAACACTAGCCTCATGGGTACATGGTTCTCCCTGGATACTCCTGCATTCTCCACCAAACAAACTGCCTGATCAAGTCACTCCTTGGCATAACTGAAGTGGGCTAGCGATTATCATATTGACCACCACTGCATAAAAACCTGGTAGTACAGGTGTGAGCATGTATTTTAAATCACTAGCCTCATGGGTACATCTTCTCCTTGGATACTCATGCATTCTCCACCAGAAAAACTGCCTGATCAAGTCACTCCTTGGCATACTGAAGTGAATTAGCGATTATCATATCGCCCACCACTGCATAAAAACCTGGTAGTACAGGTGTGAACATGAATTTAAGGTCACTAGCCTCATGGGTACATGGTTCTCCCTGGATACTCATGCATTCTCCACCAAACAAACTGCCTGATCAAGTCACTCCTTGGCATACTGAAGTCGGTTAGCGATTATCATATCGCCCACCACTGAATAAAAACCTGGTAGTACAGGTGTGAACATGAATTTAAGGTCACTAGCCTCATGGTTACATGGTTCTCCCTGGATACTCATGCATTCTCCACCAAACAAACTGCCTGATCAAGTCACTCCTTGGCATACTGAAGTCGGTTAGCGATTATCATATCGCCCACCACTAAATAAAAAACTGCTGGCATGTTGATATACATGTACAGTTGAATAATAGTGAGTGTAGGATTAAACCCAAACCTCAGATTCTCTCTAAAATGATATATTCAGAACTTGCCCTTGTATTCCAAATTCATCAGTATTTAGTCTGGTTATAATTCTGAGTTATTGGTAGACCATAGATTCCTATTCCACAGCAACACCTCTTCAAAAATTCATAAATAGAATGACTTCTCATCCACGACAGCTATGTACATGTATCCCCATATACAGTAAAGATGCTATGCAGATGATGCAGTTTGTGTCATATTCATTTTGAGATGAATAGCACTAAAATCTTTTGAACAATTTCAGTATGCAGTCTTCATACATATATATGTAGTTAAATGAGCTCAAATCACACATTAACTATGCTGGAATGGGTTAGCGATTGTAATATCGCCCACCACTGAATAAAACCTGATTGTACAGGTGTGAACATGGGTTTGAGATCAAAGAAGAAAATATGTATACATGTATCATATGCCTCCCAAATTTAAACATTGAACTCATTCTTCTAGTTCTTCGATGGAGGACTCAATAGCATGCATGTATTGCATGAAGGCATCCTCAGTGTTCAGTAATTCAAAAGCAGATTTTGTTTGAGTTGTGAGTCTGTTGAGCCTTTCAATCTCTCTGTTTCTTGCTTTTGTTGTTGCAGTGTCTACAACGTGGCAAAGCCTATCCTCATTGACCAAAACATCAGGGTGCCATGCAAAATCTGGGTCGCTGTTATCACTACCAGCAGACTTTGCTCGGGACAGGGCAACAAACAGAGCTCCTGGATTTCGATACTCAAACATCCGACTTCCTGGGTGGATAACATGTATCTATTAGATTCATTGTTCCCAATTGTCATACCTCGACAACGATGTATTGTTGTTCCCCAACCAAGCCTCAAAGGTATCTGTTTTCTCTTACATCTGCGGCATCGACAGTCTAATCTCCTTTCAACTGAAACTATTGGAACAAGATGTGGTTGTTCTTTCACAAATGGTGGCCCAGTATATTTGGCGAAGTCAACAATAACAATCAGAGGAAGGGAGTCATATGGTGATGTTCCAGGTCGGTAGAGAATGTCAACTACTTTGCCAAATGATCCATTGAACAGTCCATATTTTACATTTAAGTTCACGGTCAAAATGACCTTGGCGCCTTTGCAAAGGTAGACAGTTTGCATAAGGCCATTGGATTTGTCACTGGATAAACTCTTTGAATGGATGCCATCTGTTATGGCAGTGACTTTGGCAATTGGGTAAGACTTGTTGAGCTGAAGAATTTGGGTCTTGTTATGATTCCATTCCTCAGCATGAGTTGGAAAAACAAACAAGCCATTTTCTTGTAATCTGCCCAACAAGTCTTCTCCGTGTCTATATCTCAGGTTGTTCCACTGGAATTGTTGCAGCCACCTGGCTTGCTCTGGTGTGGTTTTGTAATTCCTCATGCAAGACAGGGTGTTTTTCAGCTGCTCCTGATCGTTACCCTGACGAATGATAGTTTTCAAATTGACTGCATGTTTGAAATTGTTCCAAATGATTGTACCATGCATTGCAGCTGGAATTTTACTTTTACAGTTGTAGACAGGCGAATCACAAACTGGTGGCAGCTGGGCATCATCACCAAGGAAAACAACCACAGGAAGTTCCCCCCACGACTCTGTAGTATCTGCACTGTGGTGGTGAGACATCCCACACCTAGTCATGTACTCCATCCAACCAAGGGTTGTGCTTCCAATCAAAGAGCGTTCATCAACCAACAAGGCAACAAGACCGTCACAATTTCTTTGAAGATCTTCCCCAACAGAACCATCAGGAGGTGACATGTCTTTAAATGCTGAATTGTGCATTGGGATTTTCAGAAAACTGTGGAGAGTTACACCAGATATTAGATTTGCACTGTTACCAGTTGGGCATAAAACCTGAACAGAGTTGTTGGTCTTAAACATGAGACGTATAGCCCTCACAAGACATTTGATAAGCTAAGATTTACCTGAACCTGCTGTTCCCGCAACAACAAGACGCAGAGGCTCATAGGGAACCTTATGCTTGTGGTCTGTCAAGGTTTGCAAAACCAGGTTGAAGGCAAACTTTTGCTCCTTGTTCATGCTGTGGAAAGATATATCTGGGAGCTCTAGATTAGATTTATTTGCATGGCTGTCTTTCTTGTCAAGACTTTGCCACCAATCTAAGCATTTATCTTCTGTATATATATCACTACCTATGCTCCAGTCATTTTCTGGTCCTCCATCATCATAAATGAAATCTGAAAGGTCAGCAGGATTATCAAATGTGGCATTTGGCTGCACAAGATCAATCCAATCAGGCTGTTCCGAGTCCTCACACTGTGAGTATTCATCAGTATCCTCCTGATTGTCTGATCTACATTCATTCTGCCCAGAAGCATACCTTCTGGCCCTTTCAACATCAGCTTTTACGAAAGCTGGACACATGTCAGAAGACAGGAATTCTTGCATTTTCTCAAGCCAAGTAACTGATAGTTCTTTAACTTGAGAAATAGTACGCCAATTTGGCCAGTGGAGTAACAACATTGTTCTACAATAGTCTTCTTGGAGTGGCCATGTTGCTTGTGTGTTGCTTCCTGATATAACTGGAACTCGACCTGATTTGCAAATGAAGCTATACCATGAAGATTTATCATCTTCATGTCTAGCTAAGTATTTGTCCAAAGGAGTAGACTTGGTTACTGTAGAACCTGTACGCTCCAAAACTCCGGAACCAGACATACTTACAGATTGAAACTGATGACTTGACCGGTACAAAGGTAAAGAGGACAGTTCAAACGATGCTTCAACAGCAGAAATGTCCCGTTTAACTGTACCCATGAGAAGTTTTGTACAAAGGGATTTAGCTGTGGCGCCAGAAGACTCGTCAACGGAATGAACAAGATCATTGAATAAGTCAGCTGTTGCCCCAGTTGGTTCATTCCCTTTGCACGCATAACCAGAAACATACTTTTCTGTTGTAATGATCTCATTAATGGAAGGGTTCTCTGGGTTACTCTGAGAAATAATCAAAGAGATATCCCCATTGGCCCTCCACCCTTGAGTGTGGTACTGTGAATGTTGCACGAGCATTGGATGATCACGCCCCATTTCAAGACGCAACGATCCATTTCTGTCTTTTACAAGAGCCGGAGTTGATCTTAGTTCCTTCCCTGGTTTGGCTGTTGTTCCAAACTCCATCCGACAAGACTTGGTTTGATGACTCCCATTGGGTCGAGAATTCCGTAAACAGTAATCAGAACAGCGATGGATATTGATTTTGTTAGTAAGTAAAATATGATCCTCCAAAAGAGATTCTTGTGACTTGCTGACATCCATCAGGAGTTTGACGAGAGGATTTTTCTTTTCCGGTGGTGGCATTCCAGTTCCTTCTGGTGGAGGCCATAAATCTTTTCTAGATTGACCATTTACATCCTTACCTGCAGGGTGACATGCAGTCAAACCAAGCACAGATTTTGCCCAACGATTTAACTCCATAGCAGAATCATCGTCAGACAAGTTGTCTTGAAGAGCTTTGTACAGAAGATTGTGGGGCTCTCTATCTGATCGCCAACACAAACCATGCCCGTGGATCATGCCCCTCGATTTTGCAAACTCTTGCCTGTACCAAAAGGTATCTACACCGAATACAGGACCCATAACTTCCTTGAAATACGACTGTGTACGTCAAAGTAGTGCCCAACAACATGAGTATTTTGCTGAAGCGTAGAAAAAAGCTTGTTGCGATCATTCAGGTCAAGATGTTCATCAGATGTTTCATTTACATAAAGTGACAGAAGGTGCCTCAGCGGTTTGAAATAATACTCAGCACAGCTACCTGTGGTGAAAAAAGAAGGCAGACCTTTGCCTTCATTTATTTGGTATTGAATCAGAGATCTCAATTCTCTGCTCTTTTGGGCCCAGTACTGTGATGTTCCACGTAAAGAAGCACTGAAGTACAGTATTTTTGATACAAATGATGGATCTTTCTCCAGAATTTCTTTTAGGTCAGAGACTGTCAAGTTTTCATCTCCAACCTGCTGTCGTGCAATGAAAGTACTCTGTTCAAGTACTCGTTTTCTGGATATGATATTGTGCACAATGAACTTGAAAAACTGATGATGAGCAAATCTGCCATCTTTGTACCATAATAAATGGTTTGCCCAATCAGACATGGAAGTACATGTTTGTGGACGATTGATGCTGAAATCTCCAGTGCCATAGGGAAATAAACTGGGGAAGGCAAATGTGAAAAAATGATGTCGTGTAAATTCAGGGATGGGTTGAGTGTCACGGGTGGGCCAAGGGATTGTAATAGTGCCATTTTTAGTTTTAGTGACCTCTCCATGTTCTGGACCTACAACTTCTTCAACTACCTGTTCTACCCTTTGTCTGATGTCTATTGGTGGCTCATTTATGAGTACCCCTGACACACTCTCCCCATCCACTGATTCCACTTCATGTGTTTGCAGTGGAGCTGGTCCCTTGTCATCTGTGTGCATGTCTGTAGTCATAGAATCGTATTCTAATGTAGGAATGTCATTCAATTCACCATTTAAAGGTAGTTTGTTTAACCTTTCCTGACTTATTATGATATCCGAGAAAGCAGGATTGTTTGCTTTCAACCATAGTAATGCTGACTGCACTTTGTACCGTCTGACATTGAACTCTTTACTTGTGCCATTTCTACCTTGTCTACGTACCCGTATGATATTTATTTCTTCAGGCAGTTTGGGGAAAATTTGTGCTGGTTGGTCAATGGCCTGAGGGAATGCAACACAGTGACCATTAGCTGCTAATCCTCCATGTTTAAGAAGGTGAACATTTATGCAAGGTGAAATTAGTTGCTGTTCAACTACTGTCAGATCTTTAAGTTCTGATGGGACTTCACCTGGGTCCATATTGTTATCCCTGGAAAACATTTTGGTTTTGCTTTTATCTTTATGGCATCTTTGACATACAGTTTTACTTTTGGGTGCCATTTTCATATCCAGCCTTCTTTCATTACATATTTCACACTGGCCAAAAGTATAACTCATTTGTTTCAGTTCAAAAGATCTAATAGAGTCCATTGCTGTGTTCAGTTGTGTATCAATGCTCATGGGATGTGGGGGTGCTAATTCATCTTCCTTCACGTTGAGAGTTTGTGTTTTGCGTTTTATTTCTGCAAGAAGTCTGCGTTTCCAAAGAGCTTTTTCTGTTGCTGTATATGGAGGCTCAAATGGGATTCCGAGCTTCCTACATCTTACCTGTAATTCTCTTTCATGAGTTGACAGATTATGTTCATTGTTGTGTAGAGATGAGAGAGTTGTCCCATTGGATTCTGAACCGTCATTTAACTTGCATAAATGTTCACCTGTTTTTGCTACTTTCTTTTGTGAAATATGCCTATGTTTTGGCCGAAATATTTTCTTTTGTGTTGTAGATGCAGTTGTGGGTTGAGAATATGTTGTTTGCATAGGTTCTTGTGAATTATTCAGGCTTTGGTGTGGTGATGAACATATATCAGGGTTGGGGGATTCGGCTCCAAAGCATTTCTTCAGGTTCGATAATTCAGTGACACTGAATGCGGTTTCTGGATGTTTCCGTTTTGAAGGATTGACGTCAACATTCCGCATACTGCTTGTCGGAGTTTGTACTACTTCAGTTATAAGTTTGAAGTAACAACTGTCTAATAAAAGATTTATGGTCTCTGTTTTTGGTTTATCAGCAGAATATTCGTGTACACTGATGCAGGCTTCAGGAAGGTGAGTATTCGGGTTGGATTTTGTCCCTTTTAGCAATATGCAAATGTTGTGCTGCAGGATTTTAGTTGCAGCATGTATTTCACAAGCTGTTGCCCACCCATTACCTAGCACCATGTTCTTCCAATAACCTTGTTGGGATTGGGAATGTATATCGTGATGAAGCAACACATCATTTTGTGAGTCCCCCCAGTTGTCAAAAACAAATCTACAAATTAGATACCTGTAGTACCTATGCCGTGAAATATCACCATGGAGAGCTAAGCTAATACAGTGAAAAAAGCAATTTTCATCTCCTGGAACATCTAAAACTTGGCCGGATTGTTGCACAAAAGTGCAAGCAGATTTTATGTTTACACATTCTGATGGAGAAACTTTGGCATAATTGTGTTCCTTTTCCAACACTGCAGAGTGGATGGAACCATTTTCTCTCCTTGTAACTGGTATGTGATCCTTTGATACATTTGATTGGAATAACTGTGTTCATCCATATTGTAAGATTTTTTTTTCTCTCTTTTTTTTTGTAGCTTCAGTATATATATGTAAAAAAAAAACAATTCAAATACACTACGGAGATCTCAATATTATTTCATAACCTTATTCATTGAGTTAATAGCAACCAGTCACACCAGGGGACACTACGGAGAGCTCAATATTATTTCATAACCTTATTCATTGAGTTAATAGCAAACAGCCACACCAGGGGACATAATTTTACTCTGGTTGATGAAGTTACCTCCCCTCAACTATAACCATAACAGTCCGAAGAAAACTTTCAAGTGTAAACTTTTTAGAGACCGATTTGGTTGTGTTCTGTTATGAAAAAGAGGTGTTTGTGTCATATAATTACTTTCTGAGAGATATTGAATAGTATGTCGGTAGTTTATATATTTCTGGCGTATCTATGCCTGAAACACGGCTATTCATAAAAGCTGAAATTCTCAATACCGGTGACGTGCATATTCATGATATGGTAATGGCGTGGATTATCACTACCGCAAAACAGGGGGGAGATTTTTATGTATATTGTCCAACAGAAAAATCTATTTACAGTTTAAAAAATACGGATATAATCTACAGGAATTTACAATGTCAACACTGATATATACAATGGCCTAAACTGACCTTTTTGGACTTTAAAGTCAAAATTTCAATGAAGAGGTTACTTTGCCTGACATGCACTGCAGCTGTCAATCACGGACCGCCAATCACCCATTCAGCCAAGCATATTCAACGAGCAGACGACGCCTTTATTTCCGGTAGGGCTCTGTTGTTTTTTCAATAACAATATATTTTCGTTCCAACTTAATTAGTGATTTTTTATATTTTTGATGTGGATTTTTTTCAGTCACGAAATACAAAAAAATATTCTCCAGAAGAAAACCTGATGTTGATGTCCGAGATGCAACATTCAAAATGACCCCCTAATACGACCAGTACCCGGATGTAAAACCGGATATACCGCGAAAAAAGATTCGTCAGGGTTACAGTTATCATGGAGTGGTGTGCATTTCTCATAAGTACAGATGTTGCCTATTGAGTTCGCTTCGCGAACGACCGGTCGCCGGTCGTTCGCTGCGCTCACTATTAACATGGTACCACACCTATAGATTTAGCCGCCATCTTAAACCCACCATCCACCACCCACCACAGCCGCCGCCACAACACCTATGGATTATGTTTATTACTAGGACGTCAGCGAAATACTAGTACCCATCCTCCGTATGGCAGAACTGTACAACCCAGAACAAGTCTAGACATGCCTTGATCACGTGATCGTCATTGGGAAACCCCCACTGGGGAATCCCCTCCCGTGACCTCCAAGTTCCTCCACACTCCGCCACCGCGGGGAACAAAAAAGTAGGTCAATGCGGTCTGTGCCGTGTTTACGCTACTACTCACATGTTATTTTGGCGGGTCACCGCTTCGGGAACTTCAATGATGTATTTTAGTCTTCACAGTTGTTACCAAGATCAGCTATTATTACCTTTATGACACTCCGGTGCCTAGTAAATATCGGTAAACTATTGTTGGTATTTAAATACTCTTTTTATACTGTGAAACGATCATTTTACCGACTTGCCGACCCTCGATTGTAGCGAAGGCGGCCATGTTGTTTCAGTACATTTTTCTCCAACAGCGGGCGTGTCATTTTAACATGTAATTTGATACGATTATCTTCCCTTAGTTCTGGAACAATGTCATAGTTCATTTTTATCGGCATATAAAAGGCTCTGAATGGCTAGAATCCTCAGACTCTTGCTGTGACCTTCGCAGAGTACATTTTCGGAACGCTAACCAAATTACCAAAATTATCTTAGTTACCATGATCCAAGCGCTTGTAAACACCAGGATAGGCATGGTAAGCATTGGTATATATCCCTAAATTACTTAGAGATATTTTCTACCTGGAAAAATAATTATTTTCATTATTTTCCATATTCTGGACCACTCTGGAGGCTCATCCAAAATTTCCACCAAGCCGGTGTTCCACCAAAGTTGTAACTTGGAATCACCGGTTTGGTGTTCTCACCAAATATTTATCTTGAGACATTTCAAGCTAATTCAGTGCCTTGTTGTTATTAATTAGCAACATTTTACCAGGAGTTTGCCTTATTCCAAATAAGAGGTTTTCCACCAATTGGTGAATTACACCAAATTGGTGAATTCCATCAATTACTTATATCACAGCAATTCGGAACACTGTGGATATATATATATATACATTTGTTGGTACATAAAGTATCTTGAACTTTACTCAAACTCTTTGTGTCTTTCCTTGTGTTCCACTGAGTTGCATGCTGTTCACCTGGTTCAGGTTAACCACTTACCCGCTGCAGTAACGCAAATCAAATACAAATATACCGCTCGACCAAACGTTACAATACAAAGACATAATTTCAGAAAACTTTGGCGGGAATAAAACCCTGGGGGCTTGTTCTATCCCGAAAAATATACAAACAAACGATGGTACAGATACGGCAGGGGAACACTTTTAACACATACAATTATAGAAAAAAGAACAGGGCAAGTTAATGCACGTGGGATGTGATACTATAAGAAGAAAAAAAAAGAAAAACAGGCTACATTTCCATGAGATAAGACTTTAGCTTAGATTTAAATAGCGAGGATGAGAATATAGATCTGAGCGGAGGGGGAAGTTTGTTCCATTCCCCGGGTACAGAAAGAAAAATTTGACTTATAGAAGGGTCTGTAAAGGTTAATTTGCTGGTTCCTTGTTTGATATCGATGTACTGCATGAAGTCTTGTAAAATAATTTTTAAGGCGTTTCGGTATAACTTCAGGGTGATACGTAAAAGTATGTACAAAACTTAGGGAAACATATAGGTTAAGTTTTGTTAGAGGCAGGATTTTTAATTTCGAAAAGAGAGGTTGGGTATGGTCACGTTTATTGGATGAAGTGAGAACTCTTATTATGCGTTTCTGCAGTACAATTAACGGGTTAAGATGAGTAAGGTAAGTATTGCCACAAAGAATGTTACAATAAGACAGATAGGGGCATATCATAGAATAATACGGAATATAAAGTGTTTTTTTTGTTAAAGGGGAATGTTATCACCGGACCTATGTAAACGTTAATATATACCTTGATACTGTAAGAAATCGACTATATAGTTTTTCCCCCGATCTCCGAACTTTAAAACGGTAAATTTGGCGATTTAAACGCGTTTCTACAACGAGCCTGTCAAAGCGGTGACCTTTGACCCATGACTTCACAGAGTGAACCAGTCCGCCACAGCATTAGCATTAGCATACGTAAACAAGTCAAATCTGCTCCAATATTTTTCGATTTTTCGACTATATTCTCGTACTTTGAAGGCATCATACCTCGTCGGTGTGTTGTTGGAGGGTGTAGCAACACGAATGGAGATGGATTCAAGTTGCACCCGTGGCCAAACGACGAAAAATCGGGGAGAAATTCGACGAAATTTGTGCAAAATACGAGAGTGTGGGGAAAGCCGACGATTAGCAGGTATGGATATTAGCTCCTGTTTCAACATCAAATCGCTGACAATAATTGACAAAGACATAACAAAATTAAGCACGTAAGCGATGTAAATAAGCCGGCCTGCCAGGGTATAACAATCGGTCCGTCCCGTAAGGAATGAACAAGAATGAACCATACAATCCCAATAAACACATACATATAAAAATAAAGGCGTAAATACATGTAACTACATAGTATGCTCTTACAATAGCAAATTATCTGTAGATTTTAACTGAATAGAGCTCGTACCGCTGTCTGTGTTATCCGCCATGTTTGACTCTGGCCGCTTCACTGTGTGACGTCACAGGGTAATCGCCGGGCGGATTTACTGAGGGTAAAAATCAGGCACTTTGGAGCCGTATTTCAGGATATTGCATCATCGCTAAAATTTTGGAAAAAATTCTAAAAAATAAAGCAGGCCACAGGGAACTGTTTTTTATCGGGTTTAGCCTTTCAAAAATTGTGATAACAGTTTGTTATATGATTAATAACTCCTGTATTTCTTGAGATTGTTTTGCAGATATAGTCTATATGGGTTGTCCAACTTTTGTTTATTATTCAAGTTGATGTCAAGGAAGTTACTAACCTCTTCAATTTCTTGACCGGCTATTTCTAGTTTTGGGACGTTTCTCAAACGTTGTATTTTACTTGGGCTAACTATCATATATTTAGTTTTTTGACATTTAAAGATAAGCGATTTGCACAAAACCACCTTAACATCAAAGTTAACAGCGTCCTTGAAAACAATTACGCTTTCAATAAGTGTTACAATATAAGCGTTTATTTAAGTTACCACCTAAGTTCACAGTGTATGAAAACAACTCACTCAGAGAAGGTAGTTTGTTCCACTCTGGAGGTTCTGTAGTTTTTGTGGTATAATATGACAAGTTGGATTTAAAGATGGGTCGGTAGAGGTTGAAATTTGGCTTCTGTCTCGTAAAGCAATTTTGGAAGCTTATAGGTAGTAATTCTGGGTGATGCATAAATTTAATGCACCATCAACAGACATGCGTACATATTTAATTTGGGTGGCTGTATAATTTTCAATTTAAAAAAAATAATGGTAAGGTATTGTTTATCATTTTAGATAAAGTTATCACGCGCACTCGTTTCTGCAACATGATTAGCTGATTCAAATGAGTGATATATGCATTCCCCCAGAGAAGGTTACAATAGAACAAGTAAGGACCCTGCTGGACAAATCCTCGGCTGTAAAACAAGGACCCGGATGTAAAGGTGGACGGGATACAGGTCAGTACATGCATTCCTATCATTCGATACCAGAACTATTCATGTCCAGGTCACGCCCGATTCACGCCTACCGGAAGTGACATCATACACCTACGCACAAGTGCCAATGGAAAAACCTCGGTGGAATGAGAGCATGCAGTACATGCATCATTCAAATGACCTTGAACTATTGGGATCACGTGACCTTCCCACGAAAGTAGGTCAGTGTACGTCTATATGCGTAGACTATACTACTATACTTCTGCTCATAGCCATGCTGTACGGATGATTTATGAGTGTATTAGGGCGTTTCCCAAATGGTCACACCCGATTGGTCCCGTGAGACCGGCCGACATCGGCGCTTTCACATTCATAAAACGAAGACACACCTTCAAAATGCGATCGATTGAAATGATCCCTTGGTGGGCCTCGAAGTGCCCCCATCACAAAATAAAAATCATATCATTTTCCTGTGAACTGCCTTCGATTTTATTTTTTTCGAATATGTTAGGCCGTTTGTAATATGATTTTTCTCAAGAAAAAAAAAGAAAAATAAAACAGCTAATTGGCACAACTTCGGTTTGGTCTCCCACAATCTTGCGCCTCGAGCACTTAAGTGAAATCGACATGTTCTCACGTCTGAGATTCCCGGGTCAGAATATTTGAATACGGATAATTTCATTGGCTCGTTTAAATAGAGCGGACATGTGCCATGATGTGGAAATACATGGAGAAATGAAGTCATTTATCTGAGGGTAAAGTTAAGTGGAACGTGAAATGCCCTTAGCAAGCTAAGATGCCTCACTCTATGTAAACCAATCAGTGCAAGAGGTTTTCGTTTAACCAGTTACACTGAGTTATTGTGCAGTCCGCGTTCCCGGTCTATGACAGGTCACACTTTTCCCATAAATCGGCAAGCGTTCAATCTGTTGTAGCGAGCAATACGCAACAAACTAAAAATAAGAAAAGATCTGGGATAGTCAAGTTACATGCACGCATAATACCATGAACACCGCGACTTATTATAACTAAAAGAAGGAAATTCTAGTCGAAAAAGGAATCGGTGATTTTGCTGAAGAGGTAAGCCTAGCCGTGTCAGAATGAGAATTTAAAATGAAGAAACTATGATGGCCGATAGGGTCCATCGCTGCGTGCGTTTATTTTGTGGTATGCGAAGGGGCGAAGGGGCGAAGGGGCTATGCGAAGGGGCGAAGGCGCGATGCGATGCAAAAATAGCGATGCGAAGCGGCTATGCGAAGGAGCGAAGGGGCTATGCGAAGGGGCGAAGGCGCGATGCGAAGGGGCGAAGGGGCTATGCGAAGGGGCGAAGGGGCTATGCGAAGGGGCGAAGGCGCGATGCGATGCAAAAATAGCGATGCGAAGCGGCTATGCGAAGGGGCGAAGGGGCTATGCGAAGGGGCGAAGGGGCTATGCGAAGGGACGAAGGGGCTATGCGAAGGGGCGAAGGGGCTATGCGAAGGGGCGATGGAGCGAAGGGGCGATGGAGCGAAGGGGCGATGGAGCGAAGGGGCGATGTGACGTCACTAGACTTGGATTTGCGCATGTCTGAATGCGAAACCGGAAGGCGAAGGGGCGAAGGGGCGATGGAGCGAAGGGGCGATGGAGCGAAGGGGCGATGGAGCGAAGGGGCGATGTGACGTCACTAGACTTGGATTTGCGCATGTCTGAATGCGAAACCGGAAGGCGAAGGGGCGAAGGGGCGAAGGGGCGATGGAGCGAAGGGGCGATGGAGCGAAGGGGCGATGGAGCGAAGGGGCGATGTGACGTCACTAGACTTGGATTTGCGCATGTCTGAATGCGAAACCGGAAGGCGAAGGGGCGAAGGGGCGATGGAGCGAAGGGGCAATGGAGCGAAGGGGCGATGGAGCGAAGAGGCGATGTGACGTCACTAGACTTGGATTTGCAAATGTCTGAATGCGAAACCGGAAGGCGAAGGGGCGATGGAGCGAAGGGGCGATGGAGCGAAGGGGCGATGTGACGTCACTGACCTGGATTTGCGCATGTTTGAATGACAACGAGGGTTATTTGGTCCGTGTAACACTTGACAATTCAGCTTTTCATCTTGCAAAATTGAAAGTAGAAAGATGGATAGCTCAACATCGCTCACGTATTCCAGCTTTCCAAAATGAGTTTATGTCATATAGAAATACGAGAGCGATACTTTATTAAAATTGATCTGGTTTCTCCAAACTTACAACATTTGCATTTACGAACGACAAATGTATGCGAGCACCTTGCACAGTTCAATTTTCGTGTTTTTTTTTTTTAGTTTCGCAAAATCAAAAATTGAAATTTGATCGTCAATGAGATTACAAAAACAAAAAAACGAAAATTGAAATTTGTCAGTCAATTTTCAATTTTCGTTTATGTTTGTTTGATTGTTTGTTTGTTCGTTTATTCACCAGATAAAACATCCCTTACAAACATAAACGTGGGGATTGCGTAGGGAAAGTGTGGGGTTTTGGTGGGCGCGTGGGGTTCGTGTGGGGCGAAGCGTGGTTTGGAACTTTCCTCGTGGGGATAACGTAGGGTTTGTGTGGGGCAGCTGCCCACGGTTATGCAAATTTAGCATAAATATGGGGATTATGTAGGGCTGATGTGGGGATTATGACGGGTGAATGGGCGAGAATTCAAAGTTCGCGTGGGGATGATGTAGGGCATACCTTTATCTGCTATATATTCAAAGTCTAACGTGGGGTTGGTGTAGGGAAAATGAACTTCGGATTTAATCGACTGAGTTGTTTGTAGGGATTAGGTGGGGTGGACTTTTTCCAGCGCTCGTAGACAAAGTCCAATGTAGGGAATGTGCCGGGCTGTACTGAAAGTTTAAGTCCGACGTGGGGATTTTGTTGGGCAAGCATTCTTTCATGCATAGCCTAAGACGATAGTGGGGTTGAAGTGGGGCGATATTTTATTTGCACATATAGTGTGAGATAAATGTGGGGATCATGCAGGCAGACTGTGAACTCTGTTTTCTTAAAAGAATATACAAAAACATTTATATTTTTTTCATGATCCTATAATACTCGAAATGAAAACTATTTATTTAGATTTGTATTTTTTTTTATGAATTTTCAATCAAAGTTATTAGTCTAATGTATCGCATCCATAAATTTCCTCCGATATATAAGGCTAAATCACGACTATAAATGTGAGCCGTCTTAGGCCATTGCCTATTAATTTGCATGTTAATCGAGTTGTCTCCCTTCATATCAAGACTTTCTACAAGCAAGTTTGCGCGCGCAACATCGGAAGTGGGGCCCGATTGTAAACATTGGCTGCAAGTTGAACTTGGTTGAGTTTTCTTCACCAAAACGTTAAGATGGCGAGTAAATACGAAGAATGGACGCTGGAAGACCTAAAGGATGATCTGAGGAAACGGAAAGCGAAACTATCGGGAAGGAAACATGAATTAGTCGAGCGGTAAGGTGTTTTGATTTACATGTCAAATCGTATACCTATTGACGTGCACCCCATTTTCGTGGCCTACACACTTTTCGCAGCTGGTATTACTGTTATGACCTAAAAAATGAATTTTTATTTCCGATTTATTTAAAAGTTTCTGTCCCTAAAACGGGATGGATATTCAGACAGCTGGTCGTTTAGGTACAGGGGTGAAATCACCTGTTTTCGAACCAACACGATATTAATTTAATTTTACTGACCGCCAGTTTTAGATTTGATACGGTGATCTGTCTGCTCAGAATATATGTTTATATAGAAACAACAGAGAAAAAGTTCTGTATATGAAACTATTGCAGGCCAGGACTGTTTTTATTATTATTATTGAAAAAAAATGTATGGGGGGGGGAGGGGGTGGAAGGTGCAAAACTCCTATTGAATACATCTTTTTTTTTTATCAGGTTTGAAGCATGTGACTGAAATGATAATTTCAAGGGTGATGTTGTCATGGAACCAGAGCATGTCATGGATGGACATTCCGCCATCAGAAGAGTACAAAGATTTGAACAGTGACTCCAAGGTAGAGTAGGCTAAATATCCCTTCAATGACTGTATCTGGATTGATTAATCACTAGTCATTGATAATGTTTGTTTGTTTTTTAGTCTGTTTAATG
The DNA here is from genome assembly GCA_036873755.1 of Hanleya hanleyi. NCBI lineage: Eukaryota > Metazoa > Mollusca > Polyplacophora > Lepidopleurida > Hanleyidae > Hanleya > Hanleya hanleyi. The sequence continues at coordinate 7,635 of JAVTVY010048394.1, read as the reverse complement.
CATAGCTGACTAGAAGTATGATCATCAAATTAGAAATACATGTATGGTAGTTTGTATGTCGTTGGCTGAACATCTCACCTACATTTACCTCCATTAGTTTGCTCTCAATGGAAAGGAAGATTGATTTTTATTTGCAACGGAATGAATTTTCTGTTTACAAGTGAAATAGGCTGAGAGCACAGTTTAAAATATGAAATTCTGTTCTGTAACCGGTACTTTAGACTATAAAACTGTCACGTTTAACAGTATTATGTTTGATACTAAAATGCATTTCTGCCTCTCTTTTCAGGTAACAATAATTTGCTACAGAATGTATACTGCCCTGATTGAGTTTTATCTAATATAAATAATTTTGTTTGTATTTCAATGATTTATAGGAACAGGTAAATACTGGACCCTACCCATTGTGTGATTTGATAACAGGATAATGGATTAGATTGGCTTGTGGACCTCATGTGAATACCAGTTATCCTCTCCTACAAGAAAAGGAAGTTACACCTAGAGGTGAGGAAATCTTATAATCACTGCATGTCTGAGAAAAAACTGTGATATCCTGTTCATTTCTAAGAGGTGGGATGTCCCACCAGTTCAATGTGGGGAAAGGGGTGCCAAACCAGTTATTTGTAGCTTATTATTTACCGGGCATGTCTCAGGGCCAGCCCCTTGACTTGCTGTACATTAGGGGTTAAGAGTTTCATTTCGGGTCTAATTATCTCTGATTTTGTGATATATAAGTTGAGTGTACAAGTCATATCTGCAGGCCCGTGTTCGGTACATCTACTAAATTGTGTTCGGTACGGCTACCAAATTATTTATCTCCTTGAAAAATTATGCCCCTTTTGCGATATTTGCTTGAATGTTACTGTAGCTGTTAAATCTGCAGAATAATGATATGCTGTAAAAAGTACAATCCTGAATGATTAGTACATGTAGCCCAGGCCTGACCCAGGCTGTTTTCGAGCTCATTATGACCCCCCCCCCCCCAAATAAAACAATAAACAAATCCCCTCTCTGAACAGGCTGAAACCAATACTAATGCAAGTACTTTCGCCAAATATGAATTAGATATCGGCTGTATTTAGACCATTTAGTACTCCCACAGCTTCCATAGGCTTGGACAGTCCCACATCATGGCCTATTTCATTATAACTTATCACACTCTGCACCATCTATAGGTGCCCAAACTAAAATCTAGATCAGGCCCTGTAACCATAATATATTGCACTGACAGCATATTTCTTAGTTACTCGGGGGAAGCCGAGGGGTTTTGCGAGTCTCACCCTCATGTTAATTTCCTGCTTTTGAAGGATTGTGCACACGTTGACTAATGGACGATTTAGAAAAATTCTGTTAATCCACTCTTAACTCGATGGGTATTTTTCACTGCTGCTGCAAGTTCGTTTTTATATCTGCCAGTGTGAAACTGTTGTTGTTGCAAATAACCAGAAAAACTTGAACAAAAAAATATTTTATTCATTTTTATAGCAGACAACAGCAGCCTGGAACTGCAGGCCACACTTATTTGGTAATATGCAAAACCAGTGAATATTTCAGTAGGGAAGATGCTTAAAAACATTTGTGAACTTTGTCAATGGTACAAAAGGTCCTATTTTAGGTCAAGATTTTCTTTAAAATTTGAGTTCAGTACCATGTTTATCATTTCATAATAACCAGTTTTTATCTCGCCTTACGAAGTAAAGGGGAGATATTGTGTTAGGGGGAAAGAGGATGTCGTCGTCCATGGTAAGTTTGCTCCAGTTGTCAGCTCTCATTGGATGATTACGAAACTTGGTACAAATGTTTCTTATGGTTGGAGGATTTATTTGTGCTATTTTTGAGATGAAATATTAATTTTTCTCCAAATTATGGCAACTGATTGAGTTTTGCGTTTAGCCGAAGTGCACATGTACATCTGTACACCAGTTTGCTGCAGTTGTCAGCTGTCATTGAATGATTATGAAACTTGGTACACATGTTTCTTATGATTAAAAGATGTACCTGTGATACCATCCATACCATCACTACCATCCATACCATCACTACCATCACTACCATCCATACCATCACTACCATCCATACCATTCCTACCATCACTACCATCCATATCATCACTACCATCCATACCATTACTACCATCCATACCATCACTACCATCCATACCATAACTACCATTCCTACCATCACTACCATCCATACCATCGCTACCATCCATACCATCGCTACCATTCCTACCATCACTATCATCCATACCATCACTACCATCCATGCCATCACTACCATCCATACCATCATTACCATTCCTACCATCCATACCATCACTACCATTCCTACCATCACTACCATCCATACCATCACTACCATCACTACCATCCATACCATTGCTACCATTCCTACCATCACTACCATCCATACCATCACTACCATCCATGCCATTCCTACCTTCACTACCATCCATACCATCACTACCATCCATACCATCACTACCATTCCTATCATCCATACCATTCCTACCATCACTACCATCCATACCATCACTACCATCCATACCATAACTACCATTCCTACCATCACTACCATCCATACCATCACTACCATCCATACCATCACTACCATCGTTACCATCACTACCATCCATACCATCACTACCATCCATGCCATCCATACCATCATTACCATTCCTACCATCCATACCATCACTACCATTCCTACCATCACTACCATCCATACCATCACTACCATTCCTACCATCACTACCATCCATACCATCACTACCATCCATACCATTCCTACCTTCACTACCATCCATACCATCACTACCATCCATACCATCACTACCATTCCTATCATCCATACCATTCCTACCATCGCTACCATCCATACCATCACTACCATCCATACCATCACTACCATCCATACCATCACTACCATCCATGCCATCACTACCACCCATACCATAACTACCATTCCTACCATCACTACCATCCATACCATCACTACCATCCATACCATCACTACCATTCCTACCATCACTGCCATCACTACCATCCATGCCATCACTACCATCCATACCATCACTACCATCTATACCATCACTACCATCCATACCATCACTACCATTTCTACCATCACTACTATCCATACCATCACTACCATCTATACCATCACTACCATTCCTACCATCACTACCATCCATACCATCACTACCATCCATACCATCACTACCATCCATACCATAACTACCATTCCTACCATTCCTACCATCCATACCATCACTACCATCAATACCATCCATACCATCACTACCATCCATACCATCACTACCATCCATACCATGATGGTGATGGTAGTAATCCCACTTGGGACCGGACTATCCAGCAGTAATCCCACAGAGGACTATCCATCAGTAATAACATGGGACTGGTCCACCCAGCAGTAATCTCACACTGGAATGCCCTATGTACCAATAATCTGACTGCACTGACCTATCCATCCTACATGGGATTAACTTTTGCCAGTAATCCCACATGGGACTGATGTTATTGTCTGTACCAGATAATCTATTCCAGACATTATTGTCTGTACCGCATCACTTATTCCAGACCTTATTGTTTGCTCTACATGTATGCTTTTAATACTGCTGCACCTTTGGCGGATGACCCCGCAAGGCGAGATGTTGGGGTTCTCAGAACGCTTGTTATAAAATATTATTACACATCATCCATGTAACCATTATTTAAGCAATACATTGCATAGGGTGCTTGAATCGTGTGACAAAACTTTCCTCAACTTGAACTGCAGCGATACATTCATTATGTTTTTCCTCTATAACTGTCCCCCAAAGGGCTAAAGGGGAGAATATGGTATTGGGGTCCGTCCGTGTGTCCACACTCCAAATCATCATAAGAATAGGTCTCAGCTCCTCAGAGAGCTTGTCGTAAGAGACGACTAACTGGGGCACCCATGGAGAATAGGACCCTTCCTGTGTGGTTTCCGGGTGTGAAGAGGAATAGGAACCAAAGATCGTGATATGACTGAAATAGGGTTCACTCACTCGCTCACCGCAAGATCTCTCTTGGGCTTGTTTTTAACCGTGATCCGCTAGACTCCGACAGTAACTTTTGAAAACCTGAACGGATCCTTTTCAAATTTTGTATGTGGTTAACTTGCCACAGGATTTCACTCGAGCTAACTTTCCATGCTGAGTACTGAATTTTAAGGTTCCAAGCCAAATCAGTAGTTTCAATGTCGGCGGACTTCAAACGCTCTGCTTTTCATTAAAATTTTCTCTGAACCACCAAATTAGTTTTAATTATTAAAGTATTGTGCTTTGTACATTTTTTCCTGTTATGACTGACAAAGGTAAATAAACCATTATACATAACACAGCACTATACACAACACAGCACTATACACATGACCCAGTTTTGTGAAATAGGAAAAACTATGTATTTCTGCAGATTACACTCAAACATCAAAACCATAAAATGCACGCATATATGACGGCAGCCTTCCGAAGTCCACAAGTTCTAGTTTTTTTTTTACAAAACTGAGAAAGATTGAAATAACTTGTCGACGTCACACATGTTGATCTCCTGGGAATTGAACTCGGTAAAAGAAAATTTTGAGGCGCTTGTGATCGAACGTGCATATCCACTACACCACGACATATGAACAACTGCAACAGGCTATTTTTAGCCCACCATCACCAGATGAGGGACTGTTCAAATCGCTTTTCGTCCGTGGTCCATCGTCTGTCCGTCCGTCGTCCGTCCGTAAACAATTCTTGGATTCGAAAATCCAATATGGCCACAAGGCGGCCGTCTTGGATTTCCCCATGAAACCTTGTTATTGGGATTTCTCAGGAACTACTGCATGGATCTTTCTCAGATTCGGTACACATGTTCCCCTTGGGGTGTAGTTATGCAAGATACCTTTTCTGGTCCGATTCGAAAATCCAATATGGCCACCAGGCAGCCATCTTGGATTTCCCCACGAAACCTTGTTATCACGATTTCTCAGGAAGTACTGCATGGATCTTCTTCAAATTTGGCCCACTGTTTCGTCTGCCGATGGGTCGGCTACATGAAGGGACAACACTCTTGTGACACAACCTTACAGCTCGACAACTGTAGACTACTGCGTGTTTTATTTTTTTTTGCATGGAATTTTTTTCAAACCAATTCAACATTTTCTTTAGTTATCCGCCCTTGATTTTAGTCTGGAATACTTTTTGTTTGGCACCTACAGTCCTCGTCAACGAAACTCCTTTCAGAGGGGTTTAATTGCATTCTTTTGAAATTAGGTACACATGATTGGTGCTGAGTGAACATGTGCACAATTTTTTTTAGAGTTGATTCAACAGTTTCTTGAGTTGCTCCCCTTGATTTTGGTCTGAAATTTAAATTTGACACATACTGGCCTTCGATGGATTCTTTTCAAATTTGGTACATATGGTCGGTACCATGTGTAGGTGTGCACAAACTGTTTTTGAGCTGATTTGACGTTTTCTTCAGTTACTCCCCTTGATTTTAGTCTGAAATCCTTGTATTTGGCACCTACTGTCATTTCGACCTAATTCATCAGGCAATGAGCTTACTTTTGCAGCTTATGCTAACAAAAATTTTGTTTTAAAAATACTGATACATGTATACATAAGTGCATAACCGGGAGTGAGGGAATATGCACCACCGCAGAGTAAGAGTAACTGGAGTTTAATTTGCTCCTACAAATACCAATCTAGGCCCTTATGTATCCCCCCCTCCCCCAACCTGATTTCCAAACCTGCCTACACCACTTACACAACAATGATAGCTTATACATGTACAGTATTATGACAATTGCAACAATACAAACAACATACAGTCCAGAAAGGTTCATTTGTATGGTTAACCTTTGTCTATAACAACATTCAGGAGATAAAAATGTCTGTATGTTTTTACGGGCGTATTTTGGGTTCAATTGAACTCTTGTTTTATTGTCTTTTAAGGTGTCTATGTATGGTAAAACAGGTCGCTGTTTGTACTGCAGTCTTCAGGAATAGTGATGATGGAAAAAAATCACAAGGTTGTATTTTCTGGAGAAACAGTATAGCAACAAACTTTCCCAACCTAGACCAATGCAGACGCACCTCTCCCGGGCTTTGTGTCACAGGAACTGGCTGAGCGACATAGTGTAAGTTGAAGTAAATTATTCATATCTGTTAGGAGAACATGAAACACATCAGTTCCACATTGCCAAGGTTGGCGGCTGTCACCTTCTCTCCCCCCCCCCATCATGAAGGGGAATACAGAAATCACTTTCGTATTGCTGTACCGTGGATGATATCTCAGCTGCTATTTGATCGAAACATACATGAAGATGCTTAGTACCTTACTGATGTGCATTTTCACATTCTGTATGGCCCTTCAATATATGCTTATCTAGTGCATATCTCGAATACCATCAAACTGCTCACTATGAATCAGATTTCTGTGACCTGATAACTTGGAGTTATCGAAGAATCGAGAGGTTTTCAGATGCACAGCTTCGTATATAAATTTGAAAAAAATATTACTTGTTGTTTGATAGATCTGTATATCTCGAACCCTGTGCTGTTAGTTATATGAACATAAAATGGTCTGATCAGTGATGAGAGTGATCTGAATTTATTGTGTTTTGTTTTAGCCAGTTTTGTACGGGTCAATGTTTGACTGCCATTATCATGAAACTGGAATATCTGTATGTTCAACCATATTTGTTTCCTGTATTAATTTATTACGATAGCTTGGGCATTCAGAATATACTAATCGTTTTTCATTGTTTGACTTCCAGGTTATGTTTGCAACCAGTTCAAGGGCACACTGTGGTCCAAAGTAAGGAGAGGCATCACTCAGAAATGCCATGACGCAGCAAGGTCAGGTAGAATCCACCAGAAAACACCATTGAAGCAGCATGATCTCCACTTGTCAGAAGAGCTGGTGGACTCTTCTTCAGCTTCACCCTCATCTGCCAACGACAGTCCCCCAAGGAATGCTAAAGGCCATCCCACAAGAGGTGGGAAAAGACCAAGACAGATTGTTTTAAACCTTTTTTTGAAAAAAAAAACATTCTACTTGACACAGACTTTCAATGTGCTTCCCATTTTGTGCTCGGGTGTTTTAAGACGTGATACAATATATATTTTATGCTGTTAAAGAATAAAAGGTGGAATAAGCGTGGATTTTGCCTTTGCTGGTGGTTATTTTAAGGGATGGATGATATTGCAGGAGGAATCGGGACAGACTAGACAGTCTGTACAAATGACATGCCCTTTCAGATAGAAGATGCCCCCTCCCCCACACCCCAGGAATTCTGTACAGATGGTGTTTCAGTGCTGGCCGGGAGAGGAGAGTGATCACTCTCCTCTCGCCTCCACCCTCCTGAAAGTATTTCAAGGAGAGTTAACGATCACTCGCCTTGAAAGTAAACTAAATACCTATGATGCTTACGAATATCTTGATATTGCTCTCCTCTGCTCGCCTAAAGAAACTTGGAGGAAAGTATTCGGCAGCTCGCCTGCATTTTACTCACGATCCCCACGCCATCCCCTAGGGTTACTGTGGAGATGTTGCCGTACCTCTTTGTGGGGTTTTCTGCCCCATATTGGAATTACTGCCC
>JAVTVY010048393.1:0-24794 GCA_036873755.1 Hanleya hanleyi | reverse complement strand
TTCGATATTCACTGTCTAAGTTTGGCACACAATTCAAAGGGATGCGGCATCCTTGTTATGCCCACAATGGCTTTCATCTCCGGATGTGGAGCGCCCTCTGGTAGCTCTAACTTGAAACGCTGCAAAATGGCGGCCAGGAATAGGAAGAAGTCCATTTTAGCTAACGACTCTCCAGGGCAAACTCTTTTACCTACAAGTAAAAAGAAACAACAAGTTCTCATGATAAGCCAGCGATATCACAGTTCGAATTCAAATGAACCAGAATCGAAGTAATAATGAGTAATGATAATAATGAACCGAATAATGAAGTAATGATTTTAACATTGATAGGGTCATTATTACAAAGATGTTCGAATGTTATGTTGAACAATTCCTTCTGTTAAATTCTCAGTCTGTATTGACCCTACCGAACTATATGTAGTCTGTTTTTTTTACATTGTGTCACAATCCTATACGTTTCACACATTCGGCGAAACCTACAAAATTAATATACACTGTAAACCAGGATAACCAGACAATCCCCCATTTGCACAAAATGTAAATTAACCTTTCAACACTACTAAACCGGGGATGGAGGGAGGTTGGCAATATGGCCCCGCTACAAAATTTTCTACACTATCTCCGGAAAATTACATCATTGAGAGCTTGTACTTTATCGTATTGGGACCATTTTAACCCTACCTGACCTGGGGGGGGGGTCATTATCCCCCCCAACCACCAAATTTCTGCACTATCTCCGGAACGGCAAAAAATGGAGAACTGAAACTCCGTGACTTTATAGTGTATCTTATTTAGGTCATTTTGAGCATATTTGCATAACACCCCGAGCAGAGGATCATCGGTAAATTTAAGATGGCGGCAACGTGGGGTACAAGCAAAGTGATGTTTTTGTCATATTTCTTCAAAATTTCTGCTTTTTCGCGATGAAAAGTGGGCAAAAACTATTTTATTTCATATCACATTAATATTTGCTAATTTTTCATGCAGTTTTTGTGGAGAAATTGCAAAAATAAAAAATTCGGAGAATCTGACCGAAAAATCGACCAAAAAATGCCGTTTGTGAAAAACGACGTCACTGTGACGTCATCAAAGCGGCCATCTTGGATTTTTTACATTTTCTGGTAGAGCTTGACCCAAGGGTATAGTGTAATAAGTTTCAGCCCCCTAGCTCATGGGCCTGGGCTTTTTGGGACCTGTCCAGTCCTGGACAGGTCCCAAAAAGCCCAGGCCAGATAGGTTTAAGCCTATTTGTATCCCCCCGGAGCAGATAACCATGGGGTGCATTTATCATTTTTCTTAAAAATTCCTCTTTTCTCGCGAGGAAGGGTTGGCAAAAACTATTTTATTTCATATCAGATTAATATTTACTAATTTATCAGGCAGTTTTGCGAAGAAATTATATAAATAAAAAAATCGAAAAATCTGACCAAAAATGGCTTTTTGAAAATAACGTCAATTTGACGCCATCAAAAAGCGGTTCGCATAGCGGTTCGTTCATTCCCTCTCTTCTCCAGCTCTATACCGTAGAAAGTATTTTTAATCAATGATATATAACTGGACTAGTCGATCTGAAATTATGATAAACATAAGCATGCTGGTCTTTTCTTGAAATATTAACATAATTTGATCCATATTTATCATATTTACCTGAGTTATCGATAGTTAAATTCTCCACCCCATGTTAAAGAGATAGGGAAGAGAATCAATGAACTAACCGCTATGTGAATGCACCTGCCGGTGCTATCAGCGAAGCTGTTTGTTTAAAGGATTATCTGAATGTTGTGCAAGTCACGGATTGGCTATGTGCTCCTTTATATTTGCTCAAAATATTAATTCCATGTTACCGTTATTTTGCTTAGTATCTCGTATATAAATATATAAATCTTATCCAAGGACTCCTCGAATTTCCTTCCATCGTTTCCTTGCAATATATTCACTGCGGTACACAAGTCACCCGTGTCGTATTTCAAATACCGCGTATGGTGTGTTTGAAATACACCACGCTTGATCTACTTTTCCTGGATTAGGTCAAAAGAGGCGGAGCTCCACTCTCATGCTCGGATGATCATTGGATAAAACAGTTACATGATAGACACGCGACAATCAATGTATGCACTCAAACACAATATCTTGCTAATAATTGGCATACATTGTCCCGTATCATCATGTAACTATTTCATAAACCCTGATGATCAATGTATATATTATATTTGAAATACTTTTTAAAAAAAGTTCCCCCAGATTGTAGAAATAACTGAAATTAAATTGCCGTCGCTTTCCTCTTTTTTAACAGGAAATTCTTGTGTCAGACATGGACAACATATTTTCATTATATCCCAGGTGCATGTATAAATCGCCTACATGTGTACCTGCTGAAAATGGAATGAATTCTTCCGGTTTCTTCAGTTTTCCATCTTCATCTAAGAATCTTGACGGGCGAAATACTTCCGGGTCTCCCCATACTTCCGGGTCATGGAGACAGCAGTGAAAACACGGCATGATAGTTGTTCCTTTCGGAATGTTGTAACCCCCGAAGGTCGTGTCCCTTACGGCGGCGTGCCCTGCAGATGCTATATCGGAATACCGTTGTACTTCCATCAATGTTACTTCTGTGAAAGGCAGTTTAGGGCGGTCTTCAACTGATGGTAGCCGATTTCCGCCAACCACGGAGTCGATCTCTTCGCGGATTTTTTCTTGGATATCTGGGTATGTTATCAGGTACAAGACCGCCCATTGGATGGTTGTTGCCGTTGACTCGGTCCCCGCTATAAACATGTCTTCTACTACCTTCACGAGTTGGTCCACTGAGTAAAAGAAACAATCACATTATTTATTATATCATACGAATGTTTACATGTATGTTTTGTAAGTCAATACGTACAAACAGGAAGACTAGTCGACAGTAGAACGGAAAACAATTTCCGCGTGCTACCGCGGTACCTGGCGTAAAGTTGAGTACAAACGCCATTTTTTCGCTTCATATACGTACATTCATAATCCGACCGGTGTCTCAGTCGCACCATTATGCAATTTGTTCTAGGCCAGCCCCTTTTAATTTCATATCTTATAATTAGGCGAAAAGTGGAACACGATATAAAATTTGTCGTGTTGGGTATCAAATTGAATAGTGTATCATGTGAGGTCATTCTAAGGTCATTTAAGGTCAAGTTGGACCAAGCAGTCTTAATAACAAGCTGGGTCAATGATCACCATTACATTCCATAGTAAAAACTCTGGGTAACCATTATTCACCTCATCAATCAGATGTGGTAAACAGGTTGCTGAGCAACTCAATTTGAACATTGTATCATGCGATGTCATTTTGGGGTCATTTAAGATCACATTGGGTCCCTATCCCTTTTGATTTGGTCTTCAACCGTGTGATTTAGCTGTGAAGTTGTCCACCCCCTGACCACTCAATGGCAACAAATCATCTCTTAGACTATTCGGCTCATGTATCGGAGGTGGTAAACACATTGCTGAACAGTGATAAGTTTCCTATGGAACTATAAGAGCAGACATGTCAAATTCTAGATAACATGCCCCCCAACTTCTTATCACAGACCTGTCTGTCTTCATGGAGCAAACGACAGTCATCACAGAGAAATGATTAGGTCTGAAGAAAAGATCATTGATAGCCCAGTCAACAAAATCATATGGGAAAGATTGTTTGTTTTTGACTGAAGTGCGTGTCGGGTATACACTACAGCTGGAAATGTCATATGCGACTTTTGGTTCATGAAACCACAACGGAACTGCATGTACAACCTGCTCGATACACATGATTGCAGTTTCCATATCGCCAGATTTATTATCAACACCAACTTATGGTACACAGCGATGACCCATCAGATGATGATGTGGATAAATTTGTAACAGCATTTTATTGATTAAAAGTACATAATCAATATAACCCCGATGTATTTATATCATCATAAAATGCCAGGGTCAAACTCTCTGCCTGAAGATGCATGTGAGTGAAGCAGCATTGTGTTCAATCATATCTCTTCTGCGACATCATCTCGTCTATCATGCCATATCTGTTTTTCTCTCTGGGTCACATAGTGCCCAACATTCAACCAAGAATGCAGAGGACCTGTGTCCTTCGGGGATGCGGTTCAGACGGCTGTTTCAGTTTTTGAAATTATCAGCTGCCATTTAGGTTTATTCAATTTATGACAAGGAAGTTTAGGATGAAACAACTGAAAATCGTCTGATAATTTCAGCGTTTCTTCACTTCCGTGCATCAGCATCACACCTTAACGGACATTTCCCTCATTTTTGTTTGATGATGATACTTTTTCTCATGGAAAGAATGACGAGAAACCCGCGAATTCACTGGTTATCGGGAACAGTGCCGGTTTCAACACAGAATGCGTATGTGTACTGATTACTTTGACCGATTACAGTAACTGAGATACAGTCTATACAGTCAGCTGAAATGCTGCAACACAAGCAGGCAAATGTTCACTATTTTGGCCATTTAGTGAACAAAGGCAAAATCATTTATGTCATGTTTGAACCGTTGAAGACAATTACCGATGGGTAAACACCGATGATGTAGCCTGTGATAATGTTGACTGAGTGGCACCATCTCAGATTATTAGCACAAACTATATATGATCTTATGACACAATTGTGTCCTTAATCCTGCCTATAGCATGACATCATCGCCTGTGATGTATTTCTCTGGTTTACCGAAATGACGTACACTTGCGACTCCGGGAAGGGATTATTTCCGTCCGCTTTCCCGATCACAGCATTGGTAAATTCGAAATTACAAGCGTCTGGTCCGTCATTCATAATTCAGCCGTCGTCCATTAGAGAATATCCGCGTCCATAATCCAAAGACCTATTCCATATAACAGTATTAGCACCAAATTCAAAAAGACAAATCATAGTATACATAAACATAGGCTTGTTTCCTGCAAGAGAGAAGCGGTCAACAGTTTTCAATGATGCCGGCAAGACATCATGATGTTCCAAAAATATCAAATCCGTATCGCTGATCAGTATTCTAAATCCATAATACAACCATCAAGATTCTTCATCAAATTAAAAAATTGCAATGGCCCATTGTAAAGGCGCCCAATGGTCTCCATCATGGCCATCTTGGATTAGTTGACGTTTTCCAGTAGAGCTTGACTCATATAAGTCGATAAGCTTAAATTTCAACAACAACAAGAATATTCAGGGGTTGAACCCAGTCACTGTCTAGTCTGTGGTACAACTCGTTGTCCTAGGATTTGAAGTTGACCTTGGTTGAGGTAGTATTAAATTTTAATGAACATTTGAGCACTATATATGTGTAATATGTGGCATTGTCATCAGCTGTAATTGTCATTGTCATGAAGTTCTCTCGATGATATTTAATGGTGATCATATATCCAGTTTCTTAAGAGGTTGCACGATCCAAGGTGACATAAAATGACCTCAAAATGACCTCGCATGATACGGTTGTCAACATTAATATGTATATAAGCACCGTGTATGTCATTATATTCAATTTGATATCCAACTTCACAGGTTTAATTGTTTCAATTTTTGCGAAATTATGAGATATTCAATTAAATGGGGCGTGGCCTAGAAAAATGCCCAAGTGTGTCACGGTGGCACCCTTCGAATTATGAATGTACACATGTCCAGCTATCTTTTGAGGCAAACAAAACCGAATTTGTACACTGTTATAAATTACCGTTATTTCACAGTAAATGTATGTTGGAGTTTACAGTACATTCAATCGTAAACACATTAATCTGTAAATTGAACTGTGATATTTCAGTTGACATCAACTGCAATGGGTAAACTGCGCACACACGTAACATAAAATTCTTGTTTTCACTGAAAGGAGGTTGATATCTTTGCACACGAAACGCTCAGTTGCGCAGGAAACATCCGACATCTGCGTTGTACGATACAACATTCAGAGCATTATCAGAACACGCGCTGAGACGGACGCAGCGGCTAACTTTAATTTTCGGTCTGTAGTACGGTTCGGTTTTGGTTTTATCCATTTCAAGCTAAATACTACACTAACGTTCCGTCATTTAGTGTTCGACTTGCACATGCGAAGATGGGTTTTATCTGACTTGGAGCTGTATCCTACTATTCGTGTAATAATTGCACAGATTCGTTCGTGATTATTTACGAAGCTTGTGGTGATCGCATTCGTAAACACGAAGAGCGATGGCCATTTCGGCCTTCCAGTGACCTACGTTGCTGGGGAATCGATAATTGTAGACAATGGTGCCACGTAATTGTAGTATTTAAAGAATGTTAAAACAACGGTAATTGTAAATTACAGGGCTACCCAAATTTTACTGTTGAATGCCTGTCAATAAACGGTAATTATAAAATACGGTGCAACATTTTACAGTTCAAAGCCTGTTAAAAAACGGTAATTGTAAAATACGGTGCAACGTAATTTTACAGTTGAATGTACTGGCACCTTTTCTGCCAGTACATTTAACTGGGAATTTACAGTGTGATTTATAACAGTGTACGAAACTTTACGCTTGAGTCAATTTTTCGTCGTTGACTACCTGACTAAAGGTGCAAAAGGCAGATTAGATGAGGCAAATCGGGACACCATAGGATAATGGAGGCGGCTATGATGGGTCCCTATGATACATACAGGCGGCTATGATGGGTCCCTATGATACATACAGGCGGCTATGATGGATACATACAGGCGGCTATGATGGATACAACATATAGGCGGTTATGATGGGTCCCTCGCCATATCCAGGCATTTTATACCAATACTTAAACAGGATGCTAGTTGAATAGTTTGATGAGAAAGATGAAACATCGATAACAAATCTTACGAATATTTATACCTGGATTATTACGTCACTGTGACATCATCAGAACAACCAATGGAAATTTGTTGTTCGCAATTTCTACATGATATAGGTTCAGGAGTTTCTCGGTGTGATCATTGTGTTTTGATGGGATATACTCACCAGACATGGTTGTTTCAGGATCTTCTTTTTGACGCTCCTCCATTTCTTTCAGGTACGCATCGATAAAATCTCTCAAGTTATTAGGATCGAAAGTTTCCTCGTGAGCTTTGACGATGTTAGAGATAAATGAATCGAAGCTGTCTGCGTCGCTCACCATCTTCCGATACTTGCGCAGAACTCCCGGAATATACTTTAATAAAGGAATAAAGTTGAACAATGCAGTTATTCCAGCCGATTTAAAAACTTGGTCAATGATGGCGATATATTCTTTAAATTTCGGATCGTCATGGTCGAACCGTTTTCCGAACATGACTGAACATATGACGTTGGACACAGATATTTTCGTAAGGGGCTGGAGGTCAAAAGGTTTGCCTTTCTCCTTCTCGATACACTTTAACAACACATCTACCTCCTCCTGGATCTTTCCCTGTAGGGTCGACCTTCCGAATCCGAGATCTCGCAGAGCGTGAAGTGCGAATCTCCTTTGTTCTTGCCATACCTTTCCCGACGTGAAAATGATGCCTAAAATGAAACAAAAAGAACAAGAAGCGTCTCAGATGTTAAGCACAAAGAGCAATGCAATGAATATTACTGGTCTGTACTGACCCAAGTAGTATGTAAAGCCCTAACTCAGGCGCAAATTGAGGCGTAAATGTGAGTTGTGACCTTGGACTTGTGGTTAATCTTGGACCTACGATGGACATTGGAGTGAATCTATGGTGACCTGCGTTGTCCTCAGAAAAGAATAGGTAATGTTATCGGCGACATCATTATCAAGCTCTTAGCTAGATACTCGTCAATGATAGGCCTACTGATTTTGGATGGGATGAAATTCCGATGGACGGGTGATGGGCGGGGCCAGAAAATTATCTCAGATATTTAACGGATGAAAGTTTGCTTTCGGTTTGCAAAGTTTTAACTTTACAACGCGCGAACAGATTCCACTTTCGTGCACGAGTTTCAATACTTCCTTGGCTTATGAGACACTCGGTTTATTTTATGTGTCAAAAGTGCGGCGGGCAATAAATTGATCCTGGTTAATCCTGGTATAATGTCAACGAATCGATGGCAAAAGTGATTCAACATTTCCCGTAAAAATCAGCTATTTTGTTCGCCTAACTTTGCTCCTGTCAAGCTTAAGACATCAGCCTATAATTCGGAAAGATGTCTGACATGAATGGGTGCAATTTATGCTAATGTCACTGCAACAATACGTACGTTCATTCAATACGCACTGGGGACATTCGTACCTATATACCTTATACACTGACCCATAGCGACGGATGTGTGGAGGAAAATGGGCTCAATTCTAGAGTACAATCTCAGGGCCGTGGTGTGACGTTGACCGGTGACGTCATGATTCGCATGCGCAGTCAGGAAGTGGCAAATTCGGGTGGGCAGTGGGGACATTCCTACCTATGTACTACAGAACAAAGGAGAAACCCAAAGGAGAAAGTAGCCTGGCAACGCAGTGTGATATGCACCACGGGATGATAGTACTACAACTCAGAGGAGAAAGTGACCGCACCGCTGAATGACAGTCCTACAGACGCCATTCTTATCGCGATCCAGGCTACACATCCTATGATGCCAACCCAGAGGAATACGAAGCTGCGCATCTGAAAACCCCTCGGCTCTTGGCGCCAGCCATTCATAATGTATTCAATTTAAACCGTACTACTTCGAAGACGTCAGGAACACCAAGCAGTCAAGTGACAAATATATAGATTATCAAAAATTTTGCAACTAGAAATCAATCATCAATGATTTTACATAAATTCTAAATGACTGCCAAGGTTTCCATCCAATCAGAGAAAATACTTGAACAGTATCAGGGGTGGGGGGGGGGGGGAATGGCCCCCCTACCAAACTTTCTGCGCCATCTCCAGAAAGACAAAAGAGCTGATACTCCGTGATTTTATAGTTTATCATATTGGGGTCATTTTGAGCCTATTTGCTATTTGCATACCCCCCCCCCACCCCCCGCCCCGCCCCGCCGAGCAGATGATCATGGGTAAATTCAAGATGGCGGCCACATGGGATACCAGAAAAGTGAAATTTTTTCGTCATATTTCTTCAAAATTGCTGTTCCTCCGCGAAGAAAAGTTGGCAAGAACTATTTTATTTTACATCACATTGATATTTGCTAATTTATCATGCAGATTTTGTGGAGAAATTGCATATATATAATTTCGGAAAATCTGACCAAAAATGCCTTTTTTTACATTTTCTGGTAGAGCTTGACCCAAGGGTATGGTGTGGTAAGTTTCAACCCCCTAGCTAAAGGGGTGAGAAAAATAATTAGGAAGGCGGGGAGCAAATTTTGGCCGAGGTTAAATAGTGGCCGTATTGCCGGATGATAACACTACAACGCAGAGGAGATGCCATCCCTATCTGAGTCCAGGCCAGACATCATGTGTGGTCAACCTAGATTAGGAGGTGCCGCACCGCAGCATGATGGCAGCGTCATCACCGAAAGAAAATTCTAAAATAAACCTGGGCTTTGAACCGGAGGAGAAAGTGGTCGCAGCGCGGGATGAGAGTACTACAACCCAAAGAATAAAGTAGCCGCACCGCGGGATGATAGTATTACAACCCAGAGGAGTGACTGCCCGGCGGGATGACAGTCCTACAGACGCCATCCCTATCGAGGTCCAGACAGAAAAAGTGACTGCACTGGGGATGATATTATTACAACCCAGTGGAGAAATTGACTGCACCAGGATAGTCCTACAGATGCCATCCCTACCGGGGTCCAGGCAACACATCACGAGATGCCAACTCAGAGGAGAAAGTGTCCTCATCGCGCGATGACACTTAATACAACACAGAGGAGAAAGTGACCACGCCGCGAGATGACAGTCCTACAGACGCCATCCCTATCCGAGTCCAGGCCAGACATCAGGTGTGGTCAACCTAGATGAGAAGGTACATCACCGGAAGACAATTCTTAAAAACCCGGGAATTTGACGTTTGTGGCTAAGTTGGCAACTTTTTCTGCTCTCTCCCCAAAATGCTCAGACCAATTACGGGATTATTGACCAGAAGTGTTATGGCCGGATATACGCTCGCCTCCACGCACAGCGGCAGCAGGCTTCAAGTTTTCCTGAGACATCCTGCGACGAATTTCCCGGAGTGGGCTTCCTTACTAGCCGCATATGACCAGATTCTCAAGTTCATCACCCCTCCTTCACTTGTACTGACACCAGAGCAAGAGATGCTACTCGACATCTGCCGGATTTCATCTTACTCTGACTGGTTTGTCAAGGCGACTTGTCATGTCATCCTCCATGAAGGAACGGCCAGCCAGAGGGCTGAGTTACGGAGTTGATTGGAATTGGAGCATACTTTTTGTCTTGTCCGAAGAACAAACATCGTTAATATTGTACGAAGCAATCTACACGCATATGTGTGTGCTTCAATCCATTTGTCAATGCATCCCATTTTCTCGCAAATGATAAATTGAAAACTACTGATTCAATTCACTCAAAAATTTCACTAAAGCTATAAGAATAAATCACTCTAAGTACATCGAATATCAGTACCATTGGAAGGTGGCCATCTAGAATTAACGTAATTTTCATCCCATTCGCAACGGTTTTAAAACGCTTAATTTCGTAACATTCTCCAAATGTTCATTGGAGACCTCTGAGGTAATATCTCAGTACAGTTATATTTCAAATAGTTTGATTGTGTCATCTTGAATTGACCTAATTTCAACAAAAAACTTCAACCAGGGTTGCCACAGTCATACAGAATCTGAATGCTGCTGACCAAATGTTGAAATCATCAAAAAGCAATGTTTAATATTTTCTTGGGGCAGTAATGAAAGAAAACGTCCATTGAGATCTACACGTTTCCCAAATATCTCTCAAGGTACAATTTCACATTTTGCACATGACCAAGAGCTCTGTGTTTCATAGATATGAGAGATAATTTTGTTTCACATTTGCAGGTACAAACGACGTGATAAATAAATATGATCTCTTAATAAGCCCATGGGCCTAGTTTCACTCCTAATATACTTTCATTCTACATAACATGCCATTATGCAATTTAAAACATATATTTAATATATTCATTATAAATCTTTTTTTGAAACGTTAACAATTAATAACTAGAGACCACGGCCACACTCGATCCGATCGGCCTAGTATGAACTGTCTGTCCTTTCCTGTTGCCAACAAATTGCCGGTAATCACGCTGGATAGCGCACGATTCAATTGAAATATATGCGATGCTCGCTTGAAGATGGTTTGTCTGCAAAATTTAGGGGATAGTACTAGATTGTGTATAGATTGTGAAGGTGGAATATGTTGAAAGGTAAAGGAAGTACAAAGCTAAATTGGGGAAAGACAATGCAGTTAACTGCAGAGTAAATGGTGGAAAAAAATAGTTTGAAAATATGTTCGTTCACATCAATGTCACGGTGCCAATTTGTTGCTGCACTGATATGAAAGGACATTTATTTTCTGACTAGAGACTTGTTACTATTGCTGCTTCACTACTCTTCTGTTGTCATTGCCGTTTACTGCATTAATGTGCACATAGCTTACTGAATCATAGTATTTGTCTTGATACATGATGATAGTCCATTATATGGAGGGGAATATAACAAATATGTGTATAGAGGGCATGTGGATTGAACACAATCCAAATCGACATCTTTTGTGGAAAGATATCGACATACAAAATTTGAAATGAATCCAGCAAGTCATTTCGACAGTGTCTCGAAAAAAAATTTGAGGCAAACAGGCACCACTCATGGGTGTATGTGGGCACTGGTGACAGGGTATTCCACTAGTGGGCCGCTGCCACACTTGATGTCATTGGCCTGGTGCGAATTTTCCATCCCTTTTACATCAGCAACATATACTGCTGGTATTCACAGATGAAGGGCATGGAATAAGAGAAAGCAGAAGTAGTTAGGGGGAAAATCACATTTATTTGTATGAAATGTTGGCTGGAGACAGCTGTACCTGTAAAAAGGAATGCTGAAATGCATATTGGGTAACTGGGGCATTAAAATGGTTCTCAATTATGTACAAGGAAATGTACAGTAGTATATTGCCCCCCCCCCCCGCCCCGCCCTCCCTTAGTTCAGATGGCTCTCCAGTGTAGTAGATGTTTCTTTCAGGCAATATTGGTAATATTTTATAATGTAACCAAATGCTAAGGAATTGTATCCAGTATGTGAAAATATATTTGGGCTGGCATACTTCTAGCATAATGTGCATTACAGAAAGTGGCACATTTTCGGGCTAGTGGCTGCACTTCACATTTCGCCAATGTTGGCAAGGAGGCTTGTACGCATGGTTCGCCGTTATTGACCCTACTTTTACATTTGCTCAATATTCCTATTTCTTCATATTGTCGTTTGTAGTATTAATTCATTAGATATCATTTCGATGTAAAAACTGTTTCACCCCATACTGGTTCAATGTCAAGTAGTCTTGTACCTTTACTGGTCAAGGTCTTTTATCTACGGTATCGTAGTTGGGCACAGCTCAAAGCTGCGGACCCAATAAGGCAGGTTGGAATTGCAACGGAGTCGGGTGGCCATGGCAGTTCTGCTGGTTGAAGCTTGACTGTTCCTTTACACTTATCAAGGTTGTATTTTTCGCGGGAAAAATCTGCTGAACCATGAACAACTTTCTGGCCAAGAACAAAAATGTCTTTATTCGGACAATCATTATAAGAATTTCCTTTGGATGGCACAATGAAATAGAGAACGTATCTTATAACCAGTGGGTCCTGTGTCACTTACCTGTCTCCCCTTAAAGCCGCAGCGTAACCGTAATATACCAGTAGCACGTTTTTGTGGATAGAAATTATGTATGTGTATTGACATGTTAAAATCACCGAAAACAGGGATTTTCCTAATTGTGGATACCGTACACATGCTATATAGGTTATGTATCTACAGTTTTACTTTCACCATACTTTATCAATTATCAGCCTGAAAACTGAACAAAATTGTGGCAAAACTCTGGTCTAAATTTCGGTTAAAGTTTTAATGTTTTCCTTTTACTAGTATCGATGGGAAAGAGATATGGTATATCTCGATCCTACTGGACAATAAACTTTCATCCCAGACCAGAATAACCGTGTGTGCAAGTAACCAACCATACATTTGATTGGTTGAATCGTACATATTGGCTCCACCCACCTGTTACATGTACTGAACCAATCAGTACACTTGGTACATGACAGACGATTTTCACGGAACTGTAAAATGAGATCAGCTCATTTTCTTGATTTATAGTTTCTCTTTCCCATCCTTATGAATTTAAACATGAGGGGGCATTAACATGCACAATTCCTCAGCCCAGCAGCAGTAATTCTTTGATAGGCATACCATGATCAAGCAAGAAATGTCATAGAGACACTATTCAATTGAAACTTATCTTGATGATGGTTTCAACAGATTACTCAGAGGGATAAATTTGGTATAAACTTTGGACGATTGGAGGGATTGATGCATTGATGATTGATTATTCTTCAATCGAAAAACAACCCAACAACTCGCACCAACATGCCACCAACCTATTTGTGTGGGAATTGCAGTTTATTATCTGTTATGATGTCGACTGGTGTAATTCTCACTGACACATGCTGGGTGTCAATTGAGGCCATGAGCCATAATGAGACCAATAAAAGGAGACTCTCACCAGATTATGTCGCCAAGGCGTATTGGCGATCCCTTAATGGCAGCAATTTATTTTTCTATTTAATCAACTCTTCCTCCACTTACCTGCGAATTATTAAAGACATTCAATAATCAATTATTTTATGTTATTATTTTCATCAGTACACGGAAAGGACAGAGGAGACTGCTCTGTAAGGTATATGTTGACAAGACTTGGACTAATATGACCAACTGTCTGAGAAATTATCATAAATATGATCCAAAAAAACAGATTCCACTTGATACGCATGAAGCAGAATTATTCAAACATTCAGCCATACATTCCTTGGGTATTATTATCTAGTCACTATCTTCGTGTTTCTGCCTGAAGAGTGCCAAATGATTTGGCCAGGAGGTCACAGTAGTCTTGGAGCTCATGGAATGTGATATTCTATGTACATGTAAAATTCCATTTCTAGCTGTATGTACAACAGGTTCTTCGCTGACTCTATATGGTCTATCCCACATACATCTCATAACATGCATACAGGAAACACAATTTGCCCCCCCCCCCCCACTCCCGTCCCTCCCCGAAGAGTTTGCCTGATAAATACCGCATGGTGCACATCGCGATTGCAACCAAACTTAAAATAGCTCCGTCCAGCGTTTTATGAGTGCCTACGACTAGACGTTCACGACAAAACGAAAACGAAAATTGAACTTCTGATACATCCCAAACACACATACATAGTCTCACATATACACTTGCCGAATTATATAATATAACCAAGTATAATATGAAATAGGCAAAGCCTAGAAGCGAATGCAGATAGAAAATCTGCCTTCTCTTCTGGCTTTACCTATTACATATCAAGTTAGAAAATTCAAATGAAATTCCCAATATTATACTCTGCGAATGCAGTGGAAAAAACAGAGATTTGGATGGGAATAATAATAATTTAATTTATTGCACAATACAATTTCAATTCAATTCATTCATTTACACCCAGACCACTCTCTGTGATATATGGGGAAAAATACATGGATAACTGTTCGAAACAGCTTTTAAACAAATACGGTATACAATTATCACAGTAAAACAACTTAACATCGAGTGTCAAGTAAACTTACAATCAGCATAACCAAGTTTGTAGTTTAGATACTTTGTTGTATATGATAATAAATTGATATATTAACGTTGCTGCTGACAGTTCATCTATGAACTCTTTGCCTACGGAATAAATATTCACAACTTGCCGGAATAAATTATGCAAAAATATTAATTTCCACATATGATATGATGGCCCTAACATTTTTCCATGGGTACCGTAGGGTAGGGTAAACTATATATTTTTAGAAAGGTGAGTTGTCTCACCTTTATTATGGGATATAGAAAATTTCTGGTTTTAGGGTTGTCCGAAGTACACCTATAAAAATAAGTGGTGGTTTTTGACTTTGGCAGCCATTTTGCCTGTTTTTCTATTGGGTTATCTCCCTTCCCCATCCATCCATCCAATTTGCTAAATTTTGATAGACATTGTGATTATCTGCAAACAGTTCGAATATAAGAAAAAGTTAAATACTATTTATATGAAAAATAGGGCTATTCCCTATGCTTTCTGGGTTATCAAATTGAGCACGGGTCAGTCCACTTAACGTTGCCTACAGCTAAAAAATGCACACCAACCTATATTTTTTTCTTTGTTTTTCCTCATATTACACAATTATGAATGCAACAACACACATTATTCAAAAAGTTAATTACTTTGATTTACCACCAGCGGACATCCTTAACATGTACTTAATCTCTAATCTGTATTAAATAATACTCTATTAATTGTTTTCTTTTGAGATATCAGATTAATACGCACTAAAGTATGGAAGCCTGTTATGGTGACTCTTCCAAAGATTGACCTCAGCTCAGTTCAGGAGGCAACATGTACATGTGTAAAGAGCTGCCCTACCATAGCTCTTGGGGCTGTACATGTATCTATGCTGAGTCTAGTTTCTGAAGAATGAAGAGGTCAAGCTAAAACTAGGTCATCACATGGACTGGTGTTAGGAATATATGTACATGTATGTAGTGAAATCAATGAATCAATTGAACTTAAACTTAGAAATAATACTATCTGACATGTCTGAGAACTGAAATATTCTGAGATGGATGCCTTGGCACTTGTGTTCTAGTACCTTCATTCAGTGCCAGTACCGGGTGTATGTATAATAGTAGTACCACTACATACAGATCAGCTTGGTATTATGGCCAGTTTTTTGTGTGTTTTTTGGGGGGCTTTTCAAACAAATAGATACTATTTTGAATTGAAACTCTGGAAAAGAAATCTGTCGCTCAGGAAGCAGCTATATCTCCACTATTGCTACCAGTCAATCTCTGAAAATGATACTCGGGTGAGTCGGGTATGACAATCAGTTAAAAACTATTTTTCCTGTGAGCCATTAATTACAAAATACTAATTTACAAATGGAAGTACAGTGCAATAAAATCTAGATTATGCAAAGAAAACTTCACTTGCGATGGATGGTATCTGGCCCAACCCTCAATCAAGCAACAGCATTTATCTTCTGAACCACCTTTCTATATATGCCCATGGGCCTAGTTACAATCCTTAAGCCTTGGGGATTCATATAAATAAAAACTTATGATGGAAACCATTCTTGAATTGTTTGTTGTTGTTTTTCAAGTCGGGAGAAAAAAAAACCACGCACAACTTACGAAGTTACATCGCCCACACGGGATGGTGACGCCATGCTTGGAAAACCCCTTTCATTTGTTGCATTTCATGAAGCTATCTATATATTTTTACAATCATTGATGCTTTGGTGATTCGTATAAATAAAATCTGATGATGGAAACCTTTCTTGAACTTGTATGTTGTCTAGTTGTTTTTGGAGTTTCCCCACACAATTGTCACATGACATGACGTTATTTGGCGATTCCCGATGTAATAAACTCTAAATCGAGGCTGAAAAGAATGTAGCCAGTGATTCATATATCACGGGACCGTTAAATGGTCAATTTTTCGCTACGAGGCCGAAACAACCAATCACAGGTGTGTTTAGATAAGGCTATCAAGAAGCCGCTGACAACGGCTTTCCGGCACAAGTTTAAGAAACGTGAGCCGCTCACGCTGGATGAGCTTGTCAATCTCATGGTCGATCCCCCTAATGATGTTGCTACAATAGTGGCACGCTTCATATACAATGCGTTCCAACTGAGAAAATGCAAAAATTTAATTGTCCCTGTGATATTCTCTCTCAAATATATTTTCTCAATATTGTTCCGTGATGCTGCGCTTATAGACAGGATAAGGCACTCAACAATGTGCTATATTTACAGGTTACATGTAAGGCCTAGCCATGTTGACTGGGTCTCGTATTGATCTATATCAAGTTCTTCACAGTCACAAGCTACTGTTATCACTACGCCTTGATTTTTGCCTGGTCATGTTCATATCTCACAAGTTGTTTGAGTTTTATTGTATCCAGTCCTTAATGGACATGTAAATTGTTTTTATGTCAATAAAGTTGAATTGAATTGAACAACCTGCCGTAGGCAATGAGTTAAGTAACTTTTGGCAGCAATTAATATAAACAATGTACATGTATATGTGTGTAACGGCACAATCTATAATTTGTGGAGGAAGGAAGTAAACTGGATAACAATGTTCACTAGAACTTTGGCTAAATACTACTTCAGTTACATTCGGGGAAAAAATGAATAAGAAAAACTTCATGTATAAGGTATATCGTTGATACACATGGTACATATCAATTTGTATTGTGGATATAATTAGATCAATAGTTATAAATAGGCAAAATGTTGGTTAGGCTTTACTCTCGTTAAATGTCCTAGGCCAATATTCCACATAAAGATAGCTTTTTTTTTACAAACTTAGGTACATATCAATACTAGTTTGTATTGACTGGGATGCCTGTATTGCTCCCTCATGTTTTCACAGAAAGGCCGGCATACAAGTAATGGTTCTCGTCGCCAACTGCATTGATTGTTGCCACAGAATTCACATAGTCTTTCTTCAAGTATTTTATTACTCAACGCCCGGTATTAATACCGTACGCATCTTTCAAGTTATGACGTTACATCGCCTGAGTGACGTCCCTTTGAGCAACGACAACGTCCTCTGGCGAAACGATAGGGCCAATCCCCTATCCTTTAACATAGCGGGGTGTAAAGATTACTTAATTCAAGGACTATTTCAGTTGTGAAACATCGAGTTACGCTTTGATGGCCTTGGTAAAGGAGTATTATTGTGAGAGAAATAACATTGCGCTACCCCAAATATTATGGGGTTTCGCCAAATGACGTTGTCAGTGCGCAAAGGGAATTCACTCAGACGACGTAACGTCATAACTCGAAACATGCCTATTGGAAGTCTATAATCTCTAAAACATCTTGAGTGCAATTCACTCAAGTTTGAGTGGAAATTCATACCACTCAAGTATTTGAGTGAAATATTTCACTCAAGTTCAGTGAAATTTGACTCAAGTAATTGAGTGAATGTTACTTCACTCTAACTTGAGTGATTTTGTCCACCACTTGAGCGATTTATTGACCCAAACTTGAGCGGAATCCATTCAACTAGATAACTTGACATGAAGTCGTGCCTAAAACACATCTAAATCATGACTAAATCCAGGACAGAATCGCATTCCAAAGCGTTCCAACGGCCCTGTGAAACCGGTATCTGTAATGTCGGTGCCTTGATATATTCCCATGTATGGCTAAACTAAGACCATGAAAGAAACAATTTCCATCACCAGGGATATCAATAATGTTGCACTGAAATGCATCCATTAATTTCAGTTCAGATTGTTTTACGCTTTTTCTGGCATAAGAATGATCCCAAACATTGTTTGGTTGTGTCTTTACTTTGTGATCTATTGTAAAAATATCAATGACAACTGAGAATGAGGAAGAATATAACCGGATTACAAAAAGTAATTGAAAAAGATAAAATTAAAAATTTTATGTAAGGGGAGTAAATCCAATGTTTTATGTAGAGTTAATTCCCCTCGCTGTAAGTTTCATTTTCGGTTGGAGTTGCAATGCATATTCAGTTTGAGTGAAATTGAATATTTATAAGCTAAAGGCAGTATGAGTGTTGCAGCATAAGGCAGTTGAACTACCAATAGTTAAATATTCCTAGGTTATGAAAGTAACGACAGTAGTAAAATAATGTCAACACTTATTTGTGCAGCAAATTTTAACAAACCTCTGCTGAAATCAACCCTTTGTTGAGCCGAAATATTGGAAAAGTTGCACTTGATGACCGCTGGTGTGTTGACAATGACAGTCCGAAACGTATGACGTTGGTGTTATGAATATTCTTTCTAGCAGACGACAAGACTTTCTTGACTCGTACAAATTCAATTCAATTCAATATTTATTGTACTGAACACCCTAGACAGAGCAGAGTACATGTAGAACACGAAAGTAGCAGCATCAGCTTCGAACAATCAAATGTTCGCCCCATACAATTTACAAATGCAGGCGAGGTATGAACTTTATCGTAGACTCGTACCTTGCCATTGACTCGCACGGAGATCTGATTTCCGTTTGAGCAAGGGGAAGGTACGAGTCTAAACTTTATCGCTGATAGAGATTTCACAATGAATACTTGGAGGTTTTATTTGGACTCATTGTTTATTTTTGTTTACTGGACTTATTGATTCATAATGAAATCACGTGTGCGTATGATTTCCAGATTTACAGAGAAAATCGTACCTCCCGTCATGCATCAAATCACAGAATTCAAGATGGAACTCACCATGAAACCGGAAGTTAGTCAATTCGGTAACAGACTTTTCAATCGCTAAGGTAGTAAGGGTACAGATCTCATATGGACACACGCTCTATCTAAGAATGCGAACGCTTCGCGTTCGCATATTAGAGAGTTTACATCCTCCTCCTATTGAACTATGAGAGAATTTACACTTTTTGCTAATGCATGATGAGAGATTTCACAGTTCGGGTTAAATCATGTCTTACCTGTCTGTCTGGATGGGCGTTTCACCTTAGAAGATGCTGTGTTGACAGGGTGATTGGGTCCATCTAGATCCTCCAGGGTTTTATGGATAGGTTGGTCGGTTTGGTCCCCCGTTTCGGTATTATATACTGGACTATATTCATCTACGATGACAGAGCCCAGTTTCACGTCAACCATGACCTTATCTGTTGACATTCTCTTCCCTTTGAACGAGATTTGTCCCGACAACTCTTCGACGTTAACGCTCAGAGTCAAAGCACTGTCAGCAATGTTAGTACATGAAATGTTTCTCTCCGCACCTGCTGTGGATTTTACCTCGGATCTGGTAGCTGCGAATTCCTTTGTGTCGTCGTTACATATAACTGACACACTTGGCATGAAAGAAAGTTCACTCGACGAGGCGGTCCCCTCTACGTTAGAACAGAAACTTCCCAATTATCTACACTGTCATGCTGAAGTACACCTACAAGTATATTTTTCTCTCACGTTATTAGTCCGTGTTCCTGGAATATCTGAATGGGTTATACACATATGATCCAGACATGCACAGTCAAAATCCTGGTTAAATAATACAATACGACACTTGCAATATTATGTTCTAGCATATAATGTAAGGCTACATCCTGTTGAAATCTTTTACTGCGGCTGTCTATGATATTTTTAAGGCCACGGTTTATATTCCGGAAGTATGAATGTAAATGATAACAGAGCAGACAAGCATACAGAAAAATATTGAAATGACCGGAGGCTCAAAAGTAGGGGTCTCGGTGTACGACACCGGATTCACAGACTTGCAGGGTGCACATCAGGGTATGTCAGTCTATACTCCCTGTTAACACTTCCGTAATGTAATGCAGCCGCAGAAGTTGATGGAGATTCTTCATAAATTTGGTATGCATATACCTTGCCATGATATGTTGCTTGAAATTGCGTTTCACCCGCTTCTGCATACAGATGGCGACACCTGGTGGAATAATCCGGAATTTGTTTCCCGACAATACTTTGACAACTGCTCATCGGATTCTTCTCAAATTTGGTATACAAAGTCCATAAGATGTCGTTTGGGATTGTATTTTGCACACTTGCGCCTTCAGGTGGCGCCTACAGAGGCACCACCTGGTGGCAAAATCTGAATTTGGTTTCCGATCAATGCCTTGGGGACTCTCCTCAGATTCATCTCAAATTTGGTATGCAAATACCATGCCATGAGATTGGGAGTGTGTTTCGCCCGCTTCTGCCTACAGGTCGCGTCACCTAGTAGGAAAATACGAAATTTGTTTCTAGGCAAGAACTTGGGAACTGCTCATCAGATTCGTCTCAAATTTGCTATGCATATACCAGGCCTAGAGATGATGCTTGGCATTGCGTTTTGCTTACATGCGCCTAGAGGTGGCGCCACCTGGTGGTAAAATCCTGATTTGGTTCCTGTGCGATAACTTGAGGACGCCTTCAGATTCTTCTCAAATTTGCTTAGCAGATAACATGCCATGAGATGTCGCTTGGGGTTGCATCTCGTGTCCCCCCGCCCCCAGGCTGCAATACACCCCAAATCGCCCAGGTCAGATAGGGTTAAACAATACATGTATATATACTGAAACTAAATATCTAAAAAAAGCCATGCACAGGGTTTATGACTGCTTACGACACGAATTGTGGGAGTGGGTTATTTGGAATATACATGTAATCCATGGATCTCATTGATGCAGACAATTCTATGGACGGATATTTTTAGGACAACGAAGTAATGTTTTCTTATCCTAGGATATTGTTACGTATATACGGTGAACTTTAACTCGGTGAACATCCTGAACATTGTTAATGGCAGCCTCCGTATGTCCGTGAATCAATACTGCGGTGTGAAGAGGCACTTGTTGACTGTATACCATAATCAGGTTCCAAACAGTCGTGTGCTGTGGCCTGACATCCTGTACCGCCGGAATTCCGACTTCAGACCTGGGTAACAGGAAATGGTCTCGTTACATTCTGTAAGTGTAACACCATTATGCGGTTACGTATGAACTATAACTTATTAAGACAGCTTCCTCGGCTCCAGGTTGTTTGTGACGTCCCATTATAGCTAGAAATGGCCTATGGAGCCAGGGAGTACTGGAGTCCTGATGATTTCTCCATACCAATTTCAAAATTATAAGGCATGTTTGCCAACATAGTTAACAACTTGTTAAGGGTTCCCATCATCTGTTCGTCTTTTTTATGGTTGATCAACCGACATGGGTGGATTACGCTCATACTATTCAGCTTGTATCACTGACGTCCCTACTCTCCTTGTTCCCCCCGCTGATTCACATTGTCAAGTTCGCGCCTCTTGGCCGTAAGGGGGCGCTTTATCTGGTTACCCAATCACCGTGCCGTAATAGCTTGGAGGTAACCAGATTCCTCATACTAACCACGATTGGCTAACTACCTCACGTGATGGAAATTACGACACACTCATTTTTTAAACAGAGACATACCGTCATGATAGTGAGATCACAACTCTCACGTAATGTGGAAGCCTTGCCACTATTTTGACAGCAACGCCCCTTCTTACCGCATTCTCTCAAAGGAACTTTTCCCCCGTCTTTATTAACAGTGAACATTCAATTCAAAATCTGAAACAATTGAACGGTGTTTTTACGTTATCAGTGTAGGCAGTTTGATCTTCTTATATACTCATGACGATAAAGCGTGGTCTTATCAGTGGGATATTAACAACATTTACAAGGAATTATTTGTTAATTATTTGAAGGTATCAGTGAACAAATGTTTGCAATCAGTTGACGAACCTTACAAAACAATGGAGGACGTTATCCAAAAATCTGTTCTCTCTTAACTCAGAAATTAAAGTAATTAGACCTGTTTTGCCATCCGTTTATTGTTAGTTTTGCCGTTAACGAAATATGAACGTTTGAAAAGGGAGACAAATCATATTGCTTTTAATTCACAGTTGATTGCGAACAAATAGTTCACTAGTTTCCTACAGTTTTTCACACAGTTATCACTCATTAGATGCTGGGTAATTTATTACTGTTACCGAGAGACTAATCTTGGCAGCTTAGCGCCGTCATTTGACGGAAACTTTTAATGGTGACTGACCGAAAAACCTCTCACCCACTGAGAGAAAAGTTGGTTGCCGTGATAAACAAACAGGCAAAGACTCTTCCGTAAGATTGATATTCATTGGTCATCGGTGGTTGGCCTGTGCAGAGCGCCCCCTTACGGCCAAGAGGCGCGACCTTGGCGATGTGAATCGGGGGGGGGGGGGGGGAACAAGGAGAGTAGAGACGTCAGTGATACAAGCTGTTTATCAGCGTATGGTGGATAGGCACTTAATAGATTAAATAGCCCAGGATAATTTGGAAATGAGTGTTCCCTCAAAAGGATTATATATGTAAAAATGTAACCTATATTTCCTGTATTCTCAATAAAGAATAATCCGGCTTTGCAATTCGGCCGTTATTTGACCTTATTTATATCCATAATCCTATTTCCTACTAAAAATTAAAGGTATGCCTTTATTTTTTAAGATATTTAAAGGTACTGAAAAATAATATAACTGATACTTTCTGTATTCACTTAACTAAAACACGGCTTTGTCTGTAGCCGTTCAGAACTGACCGTAAGTCTGTTTCCCCATGTTTGACAGTATTTGCAGCCCTTATCTTCCTTGAAAGTACTGACACGTATACCTTCTCCTTACTATAACTGATATTTCCTGCATTTACCTGCGGGAATCCTAATACGGCTTTGTGTATAGTGGTTCAGAACTAACCCGTCTGACAGTATTTGCCGACCTTATATTTCTTGTACTAAAAGGTATGCCAATAGAAGACATTCCCTCATAGAGATTGTGATGTTTAACCTAAGTCATGTGACCACCCTACTTTGATACAGGAAGTATAGGAAAAAAAACTTCCGCCTATTTCACACGGCTATCTCAGCGCGAACAGGCATTCCAGTATTAGACATGTAGTTTTTCTTTTGGTATCTATTCATGCCTCTCCTTGCCTAATATTAATAATTTTTTTCCTTATTTTCTGTAATATCTTTAGTTCATTAAATCATCAAAGAACCTTGTCTGATCTGATGCATACAAATAAAATAAGAAAAATTAAAATAAAATTTTATATTAAACCACTCTTTATCTATCCGCTCTTTCAGACATGGATTTTATTAACCTCATACTTGTCTAATACTATGTACTCACAGGATTTCTTAAATCGTTCAGGATTTGTCCAGTTCCGTCGAACTGTCTGTAGCTACCAAGAATATATTGCTTCGATCTGCATGCCTCCCAGAGAGAACGAGATGTTCCACATCCCTATTATTACAGGAGAGAGGGAATTTGGCTTAATGTCACACTCAAGTTTGTTTCACTCATATGGTGACAGTCAGTTTGGTTGGTGGAGGAATCCGGAGTACCCGGAGAGAACCACCGCCCTTCGGTGTAACTGACAGACTTTCACACATGGACCAGCTGGGCGCTGCGAAGCGCCTTAGACCACTCGGCCAACGAGGGCCCGCCCCTATTATTACAACGAGAGAGAGAGAAAAGTATATATGGGAGGTGGGTACAGGATCTTATCTGTTTCCCATCTCTCTGTCTGGTAAGGGTTTGGGGATTGTTGGAATATTAATAACCGAACAGCATATCCTGGTGTTGACTGACAAGTGCTGAGATAGGCTTAACTTTACCTCGCCTAGAAGGGGGTGGCACACCCCGCCCCATGTTGATTTTTTGCTCCTACCTCATTAAAGACAAAGACTCAGGAACGATCATGAATACCTGCATTCGTTGTTCAGTCGATCACATTGTATCTGTTCTCTGTCCTTTTATTAACGTATTTTCTTCTTATCTTATATATCCCGTTGGTTTGTTATCGTTCTCAAAAATCGGTTTACTAACACTCAGATTACGAGTTTACAAAAGTGGAGCGTGAATTCTTCCCCACAAGCAGACGCCTGTTTTGATATTGCAACCTTGCACTTTTTCTTTTCTGATTGATGCCAACTATTTTGGTTTGACTTCAGTCAAGTAAAACTATAAATGATCCATTGCTCCGGTTTACTCTTTGAATCTCTTGATATGTTATATCAAGAACGCATGGAATATATGAAAAAATGACTCCATTATCAAACAGAAGGGAAGCAAACAAAACAATGCCCCTGATCAAAAGTCAT